>JAEIGN010000115.1:0-27297 GCA_018903745.1 Drosophila repleta | reverse complement strand
TCACGTACAAGAACACACACAGACGCACGCACAAGAACACACACAGACGCACGCACAAGCACACAATCTGCTAACTGTGCATTATGACTCACCAGCTTTGCAGCTGCTGCAAGTCGCCGATAATATGAGATATTAAATGCTTATTAACTTTTTTTCTAGACGAATGATTTTGATCAAATTTGTTGTACATGATAATGCCGTTCATGAGTGTGTATGTGCCAAAGCACAAGTCTCTAGTACTTGAAATACGTGATTTAGCAATTTGAGGCGAAGGGGGCGTGACATCCAAAATTTAACAAAACTCGAAATCGTATAAGGCTCAAATAACACTAAATGCAAAATTAGAAGACTCTAACTATAAAGATGAATTAAATAGAATTTTATAACTAAATGAAGATATCGGTTTTTAATCGAAACCAATAAAACGATGATAGTTATCGATAGCTCGATCGAACCGTGATATACACGAACTTCCAAAAAAATTTGAAGGCTCTAGCTCTTATATCTTCTGAGATCGACACGTTCAAACAGACGGACTGATGGACAGACGGACAGACGGACAGGGCTATATCGACTCGGCTTCTCTCCCTGATCAAGAATATATATACTTTATGGGGTCTGCCACGCCTCCTTCTGCCTGTTACATACATTTTCACAAAACCATTATACCCTGATAATTATTCATCATAATAAAATAACAGACAATTCAATGAACAAAGTAACCAAAACTCAAGACAAGACACAGACAATAGAATTTCGAACGAAAATAATCAAGCAAATAATAATTACAAAAGACAAAAACAGACAACAGAATAGCAAAATGGTTAGGAATAATCAAAACTATAATTGACAACAACAAAGTCAAAACGTAAGACAAAATCAAAATTTTAACAGACAACAAAGAAAGACAACATAAAAATTTTAATAGACAACAAACTCAGAATATTCGACAAAATCAAAATTATCAGTACTACAATCAGAAGAAATGAGTATAGACAATTAAATGGACGACAAAGTAAATAATAATTCAGATGACGAAAATAAGCAGGAAAAGTTTTTACCAACTAGCCTCGGATAAAAAAAATTGTTTATTAAAGGAACTATTGAGGCGGATACTTTTCTAATTTTAGTAGATACTGGATCTACTATAAACACCAAAAAATATACCAGAATCAAAATATAAAATAATTGAAAAGTTTTCAAAAAACATTCATACTATTAATGGGAATGTTCCAAATGATAACTATTTAGTTAAAAGTACCAAGGGAATTCAAATACCAAGTGAATTCAAGTACCAAGTGAATTGAAATCTGCAGATGGTGCAAGAATAAGATGGGTAGCTTTGTCTTTGGAAAAATCATATGATTTTCTATTGGGCATGGATTTTTATTATTATATATTTATCGAATTTCTGAAACAAACTCGATATGCGTGCCATATACAGAGACCTACAAAAATGTAAGTCTGTAGCTATTGTAGGTTCTGAGATCGACGCGTTCATAAATACGGACAGACGGACAGGGCTAAACATACATTTTCAGAAAAACATTGTACCCTGATTTCCCATTTTCAACGTGTTCAGGGTATAAAAATTGCCAAAAATTATATAAGCGTAGACGTTAAGTAACTTATCCCAATGCCTTACACAGATTATATACTGAATGGAAATAACCTCATACAATTTGGAAATTGTAAAATACTTTTGAGATAGGCGCAATGAAGCGCAGAATTGAGGTCCGTTTCGAGGTAGGTGCCGTGCTGACGACAAGTCGGCAAAGCAGATGCAGTCGTTGCGGCGAATCCGTCGTTTCACAATACGAAGTGACGACCGCAATGAAAGCGATCGGCTGAAGGGCACTCAAGAGAGTCTGTAGCGAGGAGTCACGACCGGCCTGCTAGAGAGGAGAGTTGTGAATTTAGAGTAAGAAGTGAGTGAAGTACGAGTAAAAAAGGAAGACAACCGAGAAGGAGCCGAGAAGCAGCGCATATAGAAAGGGGGAAGATACCCCCTAAGGAAGGGAAAGTTTGAAAAGAAATAACAGAAAGAGTGAACAGAATGAATGATGTGTTCTCTTTTTCCCACTCAATATTAAGTTTTTACTATATGTGTGTGGAGCCAACAGGCAAAACAACAGGCCGTATTTCCCCTTCCCTCTACCGTGAAGGCCAGACGAGTCTACCCCAGCTGAAAAGGTTAACTTACAAGTCATACTGGGTAGTTTGAATCATTTACCCTTGAGTTGCTAGAATGATCGGTTTGGGTAGTTATGTTGGTGGTCATCGATGGCTAGTAATGGAGCAATTTTTGGTATAGGACGCTTAAAAATATCATGCCATTAACTCCCTTTTGTATATTTTTTGGAAATGAGCTGTACAGTGTGCCTCTGCTGGGGTCCGATAGGATTGTGCCGATTCCAGAGTGTCCAATTTCCAGAATCTTTCTAATAAATCGCCTGTGCCATTATTTGTAGTTGCTACAGAGCATGTGTAGTTACCATGTGTAGTTTTCCAGCTACTATTGTAAAGGTACGTTTTTCCAGCTGGGGCAGCCTGGCCAGAGTCCGTCCGCTGGCCGAGCTGCTCTCGCCTGGGAGTAGCGCGACGGCGATTGATGCACCGCGTCGATCAACTTTGGCTGCTGCAGCAGGCTTAAACTTGCCCGCTGGTCTTACGCTCTAACGGACAAAAACACAAACGTAGGGGATCTAGCGTTCGTTAGCACTTATACATATGTTCCAAAAAATGAAACACAAAGTTTTCGGTTTCCGCTTTATTTCACTTGTATAGCTTCCGATTTCTTTGGCTCTTCTCTAGTGTTTCCATTCCTAGTGTGTCTTCCTTCGTCTTCCCCCACTTGTCTCACTTTTCACTTTCACTGTGGCGGCGATACGCCCTCACCTTCTCACTATTCGCTCAAGACTCCCCTACTCGCCATTCGGCAGATCGTGCGCCGACCTCGGAAATGCAATTTGTCGCGGCCGCTGCTTCTCACCACGAAGCTCTCAATTTGCGGCGGAGCGCCTAGCTATATTGCCGATCATATAAGGGGGTTCGCCTTCTAACTTAAACCTAATAAGGGCGGGCCCTCCATGGACCGTCTATGCGCTCCATAATTAATCTCCTAATCAAATCTCTTACTCACTATACCTATTTACTCTACAAAATAAACTTATGACTAACTACAACTAAATGTGAGGCGGCAGATTTATCTCTCGCAGCCGATCCTGCCTTTCCCGGGCGCTGAGCTCCTTAGTCGCTGATCCCGGGGTCACCTCGTCATACAGTGCGGCCGGTAAACGTGGTTCTCATCCCAACATCAGGAACGACGGGCTGAAACCAGTCGAGTCCGCCACACTTACTGCCAGCGCTATCTCAGGCAGCAGCTCGTCCCACGAGCTTTTATGGCCCTCAATGAATAGCGCTATCATCGACCTCACCGTGCGGTTTGTCCTCTCCGTTGGATTCTCCTGGGGGCAATACGGGGCCGTATATTGCAGGGTGACTCCTAGTGATTCCATAAATGTCCGGAAACTCGTGCTCCCGAACTGCAACCCGTTGGCCTGCCGGTCGTCGCTGTTCGCTCTTGAACTTCCGGCACGGCTCGCAGCACCTCACGTACTTGGCGGCGTCCCGAAACATGCCAGGCCAGTAGTAGCGCTGGGCGAGCGTGTCCGCCGTTTTCCACGCACCTTGATGGCCGGCCGTCGGCGCAGCGTGGCACTCTTTCATCACCCGTCCTCTCTGTTCCACGAGGACGCACAGCTTCCACGGGATGTAGTCCTCTTCGTCCGTCCGATGTCCCAGGTTCCTGTACAGCTGCCCGTTCTCTTCCACATAATCGGCGAACTTTTCGGGCTCTCGAGCGATCCCCCCCGCATCTTCGCAACCCACTTGCACGTCGTTTCGCCTGCCACTGCCTGTTGGCAGACCTCAAGAGGCTGCCTCGAGAGGGCGTCGGCCACCACGTTCAGCTTCCCTCGCCGATACTGAACATCGAATTGGAATTTTTGCAATTCCAGCGCCCACCGAGAAATTCTTCCTGTGGGGGCTCTAGATCGAGTTCAGCCACTTGAGCGCCAGGTGATCCGTTACTACCTCGAAACTGTAACCTTCCAGGTAACAACGCATCATCCTGATCGCTGAAACACTCCGTCTCGGTCGAGTGCAACCCAGATGGCATCACCCGCCATGAAACAAACCCCGCCCTGGCACAGTGAACGCCCTAGTGTCCCTACTGTCTGCCGCCTTCGGGATCTGCCAATAGCCGCTCTTTAGATCTAGCGTCGATATGACACGCGCGTGACGCAATCTCTCGAGGATGTAATTAATCCGAGGGACTGGATAAGCGTCAGGTATCGAATGAGCGTTCAACTGCCGATAGTCGATGCACATGCGCCAATCTCCTGTCATTTTCTTCACCAGGACTATCGGCGCACTGTGCGGACTCCTACACGGCTCGACCGCTCCAATTCGAAGCAGATCCTCCACCTGCTCGTCAATCACCTCCTCCCTGGTCGTCGTGCAGGCGTCTCCCGTCTTTCTCTTGGGCCACCCTCTAAAGACGTATCCATGGAGACGGATGGCAACTCTTTCCCTGGTGGCGCGGCCTCTGTCCTCATATGTAGCTCGGCATCTCCGCAGCGAACGGTCATCCCCATCGCGGCTAGGAAATCCATCCCTAGGATGACCTAGTCCAACATGGTAGGCATGATGAGTAGTGCTATCTGCACGGCCCTGCCGGCGAGATCCACTTGCACCCTCATCAGCTTCCTCACATCTAACGACGGCCCATCCGCCAACCTGATGCGCGAATGCACCTTCTCTACCTGTCCCGCGATCGCCTAGCCTACGGCTAGCCCCTGTGTCGATCGTAGCGTCCATCTCGCGCTACGATCCCGCCTTCCTTCACGACCAACGGACGCCCACGCACCTCTATGATCCCTGAGGGGGACGCCCTTGCCCGTTTCCCGAGTCCGTTAGGCTACAGCAGTCTAGCGTGTCGATCCCTACTTTCCCGCATTGTTGCCCGAAGACCACCCGCTCGTTAGGACATTCTCGCGCAAAATGACCTGGCTGCGAACATCGAAAGCATACCCGCCGCGCGTCAGAACCAGTCCGGTTCCCTGGAGCCATCATTCGATGCATGGCCTCGGCCTGCCTCGCGCCGATCGACATCGGATTGCCGACCCTCAGCTCGCTCGACCGCTGCTCTATCGGTTGAGACCGGATCTCTGATCCCTTACGCTTTCATATTCCGCAGCCAACTGCGTCAGCTGGGACAGAGACGAAAAATCTTGTCGCCGCATATACATCCGATACTCAGGAGCCGTATTCTCATATACCCGATACAACTCCTGAGCCGGACTGTAGTTGGCGTGGCGCATCAACAACCTGATCTCTACGAGGTAGTCTTTAAAGGCTTAGCCTTTACGCTGCTTTCGCCCCTGATCTGATCTCCGAGGCGCTCGAAATATTGTGGCGGCATAAAGAAATCCAGAAACTCGGCCCGGAATCTGACCCCGGACACACTCCTCAACCCGCTGGTCAGGAACAATTTCGCGGCCTTATCTACCAGTACCTCGCTTACCACTCGAGGTAGGTGGTCAAGCTCGACGCCATATGTGATGGCTCCCTCTTCCAAAATCTCGAGAAAGCCCACGGGTCCGACTGGCCGTCGTAGCACATGCCCCACCTTCGGACCTGTTCGGCTTCGCACCTATGCGGCTGGCCTTCGTGCTCCATGTAGGCCATCGGCACTCGCAATCCTACTTTGGAGTCAGCGCGTTAGCCCCGGTCGTTGATCGCGACCTTGGGCTCCCCCCGCGCATCGTTAACTCGAATCACTGGCACTTCGTTACCTCCCGGGACCCTTGGACCGAATGTCGGGGCCGGGATATGTCCATACAGCTGAGATCTGCTCAAGTCAGGTTCGGACTTCCGGCAAGAGCTTGCCCAAGTCCCGATACGGCACTTTCCAAACTGGCCTCCAGCACCTTGGCATCTTGAGCCTCTAACTCGACTAGCCGGGCCCACACCTCTGCGGAATGCCCAACGCCTTGGATGAAGCTAGCTAAGCGCCTGCGCAGCTCCTATACGCGACCGTCTCTCTCTAGCCCGAACTCTTGGGCCACGGACATTAACTCCTCTTTTCGTAGATACACCCAACGGACACCCACCCCCGGATTCTGACATTCATCCATGATAAATTTTAGTGAGAATTTTTATTTAAACAAAATTTATATATGTCGGAGATTCGTTTTCATCCGGCACCACTATTATTTCCTCAGCAACGCGTGCCTTGCGTTTTCTCAGCCCGGACATAATGCAACCTTTTCGCTTCGAGTTCCTCCGCTGAGCGATCTTTGTTTTTGAGAAAATCAAAGATCTTAGCTCGTTTTGTAACTCGCTGCGTGTTTTGATGTTGGCCGTAAAAACAGTGCGTTGTAGTCTGCTATCGACATGAGCAGCATGCGCCAGCACAACCAACATGGCAATTTGTTCATGTGTTAGTGATTTCCATTTTGCCATGAGCTTTGTTATTAAGCGGCTTGCATACAGGGAGATGATGGCTGCTGGAGTTTCGTTTCCTTCAAACTGTTGTAAGAACAATTCCTTGAAGTCGCCCCATGTCATGCCCTCAAAACAGATTTGTGACAGCCATCTCGAAGCGTCACCTTCAAGTGCTTTACTAAGCGCGATGAGTAAGGCGCTGCCATCCAAGGAATTTTCTGTTAGGATGAGGTCTACCGTAGAACACCAAGCGGCTGCATTAGCATCAGTGGAATCGGGTTTAAACTTTGGCAATATAACTGTTTTTTGTTTGCCCGACATTGATTGCGCTTCTTTGAACGCATTTATAGCTTCCATGAAATATCGTTGTTGAATTTCCAGCAGTGTAGCAAAACGGTCTTCTCCTCTTGATTGGTGTGGATGAGATCCCACTTCTGATGTCGGAGATTCGTTTTCATCCGGCTCCACTATTATTTCCTCAGCAACGCCTTGCGTTTTCTCAGCCCGGACATAATGAACCTTTTCGCTTCGAGTTTTTCAATGTTAATGCGCTTCACTTCGCTTCTTCTTTTCTCTATACCCACGCGGATACACACACGCTCAATACAATTACGTTTTTGCTATATGATCTAGTCATCTCACTCTGTTGCATTGTCAGGCCGAGACTACGCAGAACAGAAAGATCTGTTGGGCTCGCAAAAGAATCACATGATTTCGTGAGACAGATACACACAAAGGAAAGGTATAGAATCCAATAACGGTAAAACAACAAATTTGGTTCTCTTTCGTTTTCTTTACTTCTTTTACTAGAGATGATACTTATTTAGTGATGGCACAGGAATTAATGAAACGAAAATATCGGTGCTTCAAATTAATAAAAATAAAAATATCGATTCGACACGGGCTTCCTGACCTTCACACGTCCTCGTGTGTTACAAAATTTTGTTGTTGTTTTTTTTTTTTTAGTCTGATCTCACTGGTGACAGAAAATAATCAACAACTTTTCAGCATCCATTAGACAGAAGATTCCTTAGTTAGCATTACATCCAGTACACTCAACATGACGGATTCTACCACAGTGATAGCCACCAGACATCTCACAGGTCAACACATTAACTCGAGTGCCTATCAGCACTGGCAACCCTACTCTCCGGCGCTACCGAAGTTGAATGTACGGATCACATTGAAGTCCATCAATGTTATTTCGATTCATCTACGACGTCTCTTTCAACGTCCCAGTTGGAATCCACCAACTATCTCGTGACGTCTCTTTCAACGTCCAGTTGGAATCCACCAACTATCTCGTGACGTCTCTTTCAACGTCCAGTTGGAACCCATTAACTATATTGGGACATCTCTTTCAACGTCCAGTTGAAATCCACCTACTATCTCGTGTAACGTATCTTCTAGCTGGAATCCACCGTCCAGCTGGAATCCACCAACTATCTCGTGACGTCTCTTTCAAGGTCCCAGTTGGAATCCACCAACTATCTCGTGACGTCTCTTTCACCGTCCCAGTTGGAATCCACCAACTACCTCGTGACGCTCTCTTTTCAACATCCCAGTTGGAATCCACCAACTATCTCGTGACGTCTCTTTGAACGTCCCAGTTGGAATCCACCATGGCTAGTTGTATTTCGCCTAGAGCGTCTTGCCAAGATCGTTGACTACTTTCAATGGCAGTAAGCATTCGTTTTAGCAAGCTCATAACGCGTTCTACCTGACCATTGGCTCGACTGGCTCCCGTTGCTATTAGGTGTAAATTTATTTTTTGTAACGAACAAAAATCACAAAAGCCTGAGATAAAACTTGCAACACTGTAGGAAGCCTCGCGACTGCTTCTTCTTGTGTTTGTGATACAACCATGATGTCCTACATGTATACCACGACATACGAATGGACGAGATCCCCCAATGCTTTCATTACCGCACGTTGGAACACAGAGGGTGCGTTTTTTAACCCAAGCGGCATAGTCAAAAACTCGTACTGACCCTCCGGAGTAACAAAAGCTGTTCGTTCAATCGAATCGGGCTTTATAGGGATTTGGTGAAACCACTGGCCATATTCAAGCATCAAAAGTACATTGCGCTTCGCAATCTAGATATCTGATCATTAATAAGTGGTAATGGAAATTTTTCGGAAACAGTGTTTGCATTTAATTCTCGGTAATCCACACAAAGTCTATCAGAGCCATTTTTTTTTTTAACGAGTAGTATTGGGCTGGCAAAAGGAGAAGAGCTAGGACGGATAATATTTGATTCGAATAGTTCGTCAATTTTTTTCTCTAACTATTTCTTTCTCCTCAATACTAAGACGATATGGTCTCCGATGCACAGTCTTATTAGGATCGATCAAACGAATTTCCAGCTAATCTGTGCTAACCTGTTTTCTTGGGAACCCATCTATGAATGCTTCTGAAAAATTTCCAACAAACGCGTTTTATTTGTACCACACAACTCGGTATCAATAACGGCCAAACTGTCACGACTTTTCAAAGTAGATAGGGTGTACACAGATTTTGTCTTATATAATTCTAAAGTATTGATTATTATCTTAATACCAAAGTTCTGGGTTAGAATTTCTCTTTGACAAAATTTGTAAAGTGCTGGTTATTGCACTATCCCCGATTCCCCCTTAAAGCGACAACATTATTGACTCGGGTGCCAGAAAGTCGCTGAGCCACAGATTCCTTTTACCAGTGAGCATTCAGATCCAGAATCAAAAAAGAATGGGTATGACTCACCAGATGATACCAGATTACCAATTGGATTGGCCAGTTGACACATGTTTACCCGTTTCTCGCCTGCTTTATTTGGATGAGTTGATTCCTGTCGTCCAGTACAAGCCGATGCAATGTGTCCAGGAGCTCCACACTTGTAGCATGTAATGACTTTACTCTTCGTATCCGATGAATGGCCATAATTTGAATTGGATCCTTGCAGAGGTTTGGCGTTGTTCTTTCTTGATCGACAGTCAGCAAATTTGTGGCCCAATTTTCCGCAGAAGTGGCATTTAACGGGTGTATGCAATCGCTGTCTCTTACTGGTTGAGTTTTCCTCCGCTGAGCGATCTTTGTTTTTGAGAAAATCAAAAGATCTTAGCTCGTTTTGTAACTCGCTGCGTGTTTTGATGTTGACCGTAAAAACAGTGCGTTGTAGTCTGCTATCGACATGAGCAGCATGCGCCAGCACAACCGACATGGCAATTTGTTCATGTGTTAGTGATTTCCATTTTTGCCATGAGCTTTGTTATTAAGCGGCTTGCATACAGGGAGATGATGGCTGCTGGAGTTTCGTTTCCTTCAAACTGTTGTAAGAACAATTCCTTGAAGTCATGTCATGCCCTCAAAACAGATTTGTGACAGCCATCTCGAAGCGTCACCTTCAAGTGCTTTACTAAACGTGATGAGTAAGGCGCTGCCATCCAAGGAATTTTCTGTTAGGATGAGGTCTACCGTAGAACACCAAGCGGCTGCATTAGCGTCAGTGGAATCGGGTTTAAACTTTGGCAATATAACTGTTTTTTTTTTGCCCGACGTTGATTGCGCTTTTTGAACGCATTTATAGCTTCTTCTGATGTCGGAGATTCGTTTTCATCCGGCTCCACTATTATTTCCTCAGCAACGCCTTGCGTTTTCTCAGCCCGGACATAATGAACCTTTTCGCTTCGAGTTTTTCAATGTTAATGCGCTTCACTTCGCTTCTTCTTTTCTCTATACCCACGCGGATACACACACGCTCAATACAATTACGTTTTTGCTATATGATCTAGTCATCTCACTCTGTTGCATTGTCAGGCCGAGACTACGCAGAACAGAAAGATCTGTTGGGCTCGCAAAAGAATCACATGATTTCGTGAGACAGATACACACAAAGGAAAGGTATAGAATCCAATAACGGTAAAACAACAAATTTGGTTCTCTTTCGTTTTCTTTACTTCTTTTACTAGAGATTTATTTATTTAGTGATGGCACAGGAATTAATGAAACGAAAATATCGGTGCTTCAAATTAATAAAAATAAAAATATCGATTCGACACGGCCTTCCTGACCTTCACACGTCCTCGTGTGTTACAAAATTTTGTTGTTGTTTTTATACTATTTCACGTAGTGATATAGTATATTGGTTTTGTGCAAAATCAGTTTGTCCGTCTGTCCGTATGAACGCAAACCATTTCCACGCTATTAAAGCTAGAGACTTGAAATTTGAAATATATACTCGTGTATACCCTCGTCAGATAAAGTGTCAAGATTTTCCCGATACGCCCACTAGGGGCGTGGCAAATCGGAAAATGAATTTTCCTGTATCCCAGAAACACTACTTCTAGAAGGGCTAGAGAGTTGAGATTTTAACTGAACAGTCACGTCGGCATCCCAAAATCAAAAAGCTATGGCGGATATATCTACGCCTATTGGGGGCGTGGCAAATCGGGTCAAACTGTATCTTCTAAAGTCTTAAAGCTATAACTCTCAAATTTGACACGCTGATTACTGTTATGATCCTACAAAGATCGCCTAAAAAATTAGGGCCACGCCCACTAGGGACGTGAGAGAGACTTGAGACTTGAGACTTGGTATATATACTCGGGTTAACACCCCACAATCAAAAAGCTATGGCGGATATATCTACGCTCACAGGGGGCGTGGCAACTAATATTAGTTTATATCTCCTACAGTTTTAGTGCTGGAAGCTTGAAAATTGGATGCTAAGTTACTTGGAGCTCCCTCTATCGATTCCCTAAAATTTATTGTTACGCCCCAAAAGGGGCATGCCGTATAAAAAATACCCTGTAATTTTCGCATTTTTCGAATGTAAGCATCCAAACTTTACAGTTATATTCCTAAATGCCCACTCTATGAGCGTGCCAAAAAATATGTGTATACGTTCATTAGGGGCGTGGCAATCGGGCCAAACTTTATCGCCCATGGACACTTTTATCAGCTTATATCTTCCACAGTTTTAGTGCTAGAAGCTTCAAAATTGGATGCTAAGTTACTGGGGGCCTCCTCTATCGATTCCCCAAAAATTATTCTTACGCCCCAAAAGGGGCATGCCGTACAAAATATACCCTGTAATTTTTGCATTTTTCGAATGTAAGCATCCAAACTTTACAGTTATATTCCTGAACGCCCACTCAATGCACATGCCAAAAATTATTTGCCTACGGCGACTGGGGGCGTGGCAAATCAAAACTGAAAAAATCTGCAGCTTCTGAGCCAATAACGCGCCAAATAATGACTTTGTGACCTTCGACCTTGTCTTTTGATTTGTCAAATTATATATATATATATATATATATATATATATATATTAATAAATTAAAAAATATAAAAAAATATATATAAAAATATATATATATATATATATATATATATATATATTATATATTATATATATGTTTGAAAAGAATATTTTATTAATACAAAATAACTAAATAAAGAAAATATAACAAAAATATCAACATGACTGCACTGGGGTTCGAGCCCACACCTCTACGCTCGTCAACGAACTTAAATCACATGTTCAGAGTTGCCACCTCTCTCATTTTGAGAGATGCCATCTCTCTCAATTTAGGTGCGTATTTTTGCTAAGGTAAGGGTTCTAAGCTTCGATCTTAATTGAAACTGTCTGGCCACTTCCAATGAAAACTTTTAATCTCCAGCTAATTTGAGCGGCGACAGTGGGGATTTAGGGTTAATTAAAAAAAAAAAAAAAAATGAGAGGGGGCCCCGTGGGGGTGCTGGGACGTGAAATAGTATTTCGCTGTCGGTTGCGTCCGACTGCAACGTTCTTACTTGTTTTTTTTTAGTCTGATCTCACTGGTGACAGAAAATAATCAACAACTTTTCAGCATCCATTAGACAGAAGATTCCTCAGTTAGCATTACATCCAGTACACTCAACATGACGGATTCTTACCACAGTGATAGCCACCAGACATCTCACAGGTCAACACATTAACTCGAGTGCCTATCAGCACTGGCAACCCTACTCTCCGGCGCTACCGAAGTTGAATGTACGGATCACATTGAAGTCCATCAATGTTATTTCGATTCATCTACGACGTCTCTTTCAACGTCCCAGTTGGAATCCACCAACTATCTCGTGACGTCTCTTTCAACGTCCAGTTGGAATCCACCAACTATCTCGTGACGTCTCTTTCAACGTCCAGTTGGAACCCATTAACTATATTGGGACATCTCTTTCAACGTCCAGTTGAAATCCACCTACTATCTCGTGACGTATCTTCTAACGTCCAGCTGGAATCCACCAACTATCTCGTGACGTCTCTTTCAAGGTCCCAGTTGGAATCCACCAACTATCTCGTGACGTCTCTTTCACCGTCCCAGTTGGAATCCACCAACTACCTCGTGACGTCTCTTTCAACATCCCAGTTGGAATCCACCAACTATCTCGTGACGTCTCTTTCAACGTCCCAGTTGAAATCCACCATGGCTAGTTGTATTTCGCCTAGAGCGTCTTGCCAAGATCGTTGACTACTTTCAATGGCAGTAAGCATTCGTTTTAGCAAGCTCATAACGCGTTCTACCTGACCATTGGCTCGACTGGCTCCCGTTGCTATTAGGTGTAAATTTATTTTTTGTAACGAACAAAAATCACAAAAGCCTGAGATAAAACTTGCAACACTGTAGGAAGCCTCGCGACTGCTTCTTCTTGTGTTTGTGATACAACCATGATGTCCTACATGTATACCACGACATACGAATGGACGAGATCCCCCAATGCTTTCATTACCGCGCGTTGGAACACAGAGGGTGCGTTTTTTAACCCAAGCGGCATAGTCAAAAACTCCTACTGACCCTCCGGAGTAACAAAAGCTGTTCGTTCAATCGAATCGGGCTTTATAGGGATTTGGTGAAAACCACTGGCCATATTCAAGCATCAAAAAGTACATTGCGCTTCGCAATCTAGATATCTGATCATTAATAAGTGGTAATGGAAATTTTTCGGAAACAGTGTTTGCATTTAATTCTCGGTAATCCACACAAAGTCTATCAGAGCCATTTTATTTTTTTTAACGAGTAGTATTGGGCTGGCAAAAGGAAAAGAGCTAGGACGGATAATATTTGATTCTAATAGTTCATTAATTTTTTTCTAACTATTTCTTTCTCCTCAATACTAAGACGATATGGTCTCCGATGCACAGTCTTATTAGGATCAATCAAACGAATTTCCAGCTCACCTGGCTAACCTGTTTTCTTGGGAACCCATCTATGAATGCTTCTGAAAAATTTCCAACAAACGCGTTTTATTTGTACCACACAACTCGGTATCAATAACGGCCAAACTGTCACGACTTTTCAAAGTAGATAAGGTGTACACAGATTTTGTCTTTATATAATTCTAAAGTATTGATTATTATCTTAATACCAAAGTTCTGGGTTAGAATTTCTCTTTGACAAAATTTGTAAAGTGCTGGTTTGAATTGGATCCTTGCAGAGGGTTGGCGTTGTTCTTTCTTGATCGACAGTCAGCAAATTTGTGGCCCAATTTCCGCAGAAGTGGCATTTAACGGGTGTATGCAATCGCTGTCTCTTACTGGTTGAGTTTTCCTCCGCTGAGCGATCTTTGTTTTTGAGAAAATCAAAAGATCTTAGCTCGTTTTGTAACTCGCTGCGTGTTTTGATGTTGGCCGTAAAAACAGTGCGTTGTAGTCTGCTATCGACATGAGCAGCATGCGCCAGCACAACCGACATGGAAATTTGTTCATGTGTTAGTGATTTCCATTTTGCCATGAGCTTTATTATTAAGCGGCTTGCATACAGGGAGATGATGGCCTGCTGGAGTTTCGTTTCCTTCAAACTGTTGTAAGAACAATTCCTTGAAGTCGCCCCATGTCATGCCCTCAAAACAGATTTGTGACAGCCATCTCGAAGCGTCACCTTCAAGTGCTTTACTAAGCGTGATGAGTAAGGCGCTGCCATCCAAGGAATTTTCTGTTAGGATGAGGTCTACCGTAGAACACCAAGCGGCTGCATTAGCGTCAGTGGAATCGGGTTTAAACTTTGGCAATATAACTGCTTTTTTTTTACCCGACGTTGATTGCGCTTTTTTGAACGCATTTATAGCTTCTATAATATCGTGGGCCCCTGATGTCGGAGATCCGTTCTCATCCGGCTCCACTAATTTCCCTCAGCAACGCGTACCTTGCGTTTTCTCAGCCCAGACATAATGCAACCTTTTCGCTTCCAGTTTTTCAATGTTAATGCGCGTCGCGTCACTTCTTATTTTCGCCTAGCCCACGCGGATACATACCACGCTCAATACAAATTCGTTTTTGCTATATGATCTAGTTATCTCACTCTGTTGCATTCTCAGGCCGAGACTACGCAGAACAGAAAGATCTGTTGGGCTCGCAAAAGAATCACATGATTTCGTGAGACAGATACACACAAAGGAGAGGGATAGAATCCAATAACGGTAAAACAACAAATTTGGTTCTCTTTCGTTTTCTTTACTTCTTTTACTAGAGATGATACTTATTTAGTGATGGTACAGGAATGAATGAAATGAAAATATCGGTGCTTCAAATTATTAAAAAATAAAAATATAGATTCGACACGGCCTTCCTGACCTTCACATGTCCTCGTGTGTTACAAAATTTTGTTGTTTTTTTTTTTTTTTTTTTAGTCTGATCTCACTGGTGACAGAAAATAATCAACAACTTTTCAGCATCCATTAGACAGAAAATTCCTAAGTTAGCATTACATCCAGTACACTCAACATGACGGATTCTACCACATTGATAGACACCAGACATCTCACAGGTCAACATATTAACTCGTGTGCCTACCAGCACTGGCAACCCTACACTCCGGCGCTACCGAAGTTGAATGTACGGATCACATTGAAGTCCATCAATGTTATTTCGAATTCATCTACGACGTCTCTTTCAACGTCCCAGTTGGAATCCACCAACTATCTCGTGACGTCTCTTTCAACGTCCCAGTTGGAATCCACCAACTATCTCGTGACGTCTCTTTCAACGTCCCAGTTGGAACCCATTAACTATATTGGGACATCTCTTTCAACGTCCCAGTTGAAATCCACCTACTATCTCGTGACGTAACGTCCAGCTGGAATCCACCAACTATCTCGTGACGTCTCTTTCAAGGTCCCAGTTGGAATCCACCAACTATCTCGTGACGTCTCTTTCACCGTCCCAGTTGGAATCCACCAACTACCTCGTGACATCTCTTTCAACATCCCAGTTGGAATCCACCAACTATCTCGTGACGTCTCTTTCACCGTCCCAGTTGGAATCCACCAACTACCTCGTGACGTCTCTTTCAACGTCCCAGTTGGAATCCACCAACTATCTCGTGACGTCTCTTTCAACGTCCCAGTTGGAATCCACCATGGCTAGTTGTATTTCGCCTAGAGCGTCTTGCCAAGATCGTTGACTACTTTCAATGGCAGTAAGCATTCGTTTTAGCAAGCTCATAACGCGTTCTACCTGACCATTGGCTCGACTGGCTCCCGTTGCTATTAGGTGTAAATTTATTTTTTGTAACGAACAAAAATCACAAAAAGCCTGAGATAAAACTTGCAACACTGTAGGAAGCCTCGCGACTGCTTCTTCTTGTGTTTGTGATACAACCATGATGTCCTACATGTATACCACGACATACGAATGGACGAGATCCCCCAATGCTTTCATTACCGCACGTTGGAACACAGAGGGTGCGTTTTTTAACCCAAGCGGCATAGTCAAAAACTCGTACTGACCCTCCGGAGTAACAAAAGCTGTTCGTTCAATCGAATCGGGCTTTATAGGGATTTGGTGAAAACCACTGGCCATATTCAAGCATCAAAAAGTACATTGCGCTTCGCAATCTAGATATCTGATCATTAATAAGTGGTAATGGAAATTTTTCGGAAACAGTGTTTGCATTTAATTCTCGGTAATCCACACAAAGTCTATCAGAGCCATTTTATTTTTTTTTTAACGAGTAGTATTGGGCTGGCAAAAGGAGAAGAGCTAGGACGGATAATATTTGATTCTAATAGTTCATTAATTTTTTTTCTAACTATTTCTTTTCTCCTCAATACTAAGACGATATGGTCTCCGATGCACAGTCTTATTAGGATCAATCAAACGAATTTCCAGCTCACCTGGCTAACCTGTTTTCTTGGGAACCCATCTATGAATGCTTCTGAAAAATTTCCAACAAACGCGTTTTATTTGTACCACACAACTCGGTATCAATAACGGCCAAACTGTCACGACTTTTCAAAGTAGATAGGGTGTACACAGATTTTGTCTTATATAATTCTAAAGTATTGATTATTATCTTAATACCAAAGTTCTGGGTTAGAATTTCTCTTTGACAAAATTTGTAATGTGCTGGTTATTGCACTATCTCCGATTCCCCTTAAAGCGACAACATTATTGACTCGGGTGCCAGAAAGTCGCTGAGCCACAGATTCCTTTATCAGTGAGCATTCAGATCCAGAATCAAAAAAGAATGGGTATGACTCACCAGATGATACCAGATTACCAATTGGATTGGCCAGTTGACACATGTTTACCCGTTTCTCGCCTGCTTTATTTGGATGAGTTGATTCCTGTCGTCCAGTACAAGCCGATGCAATGTGTCCAGGAGCTCCACACTTGTAGCATGTAATGACTTTACTCTTCGTATCCGATGAATGGCCATAATTTGAATTGGATCCTTGCAGAGGGTTGGCGTTGTTCTTTCTTGATCGACAGTCAGCAAATTTGTGGCCCAATTTCCGCAGAAGTGGCATTTAACGGGTGTATGCAATCGCTGTCTCTTACTGGTTGAGTTTTCCTCCGCTGAGCGATCTTTTTTTTTGAGAAAATCAAAAGATCTTAGCGCGTTTTGTAACTCGCTGCGTGTTTTGATGTTGGCCGTAAAAACAGTGCGTTGTAGTCTGCTATCGACATGAGCAGCATGCGCCAGCACAACCGACATGGCAATTTGTTCATGTGTTAGTGATTTCCATTTTGCCATGAGCTTTGTTATTAAGCGGCTTGCATACAGGGAGATGATGGCTGCTGGAGTTTCGTTTCCTTCAAACTGTTGTAAGAACAATTCCTTGAAGTCGCCCCATGTCATGCCCTCAAAACAGATTTGTGACAGCCATCTCGAAGCGTCACCTTCAAGTGCTTTACTAAGCGTGATGAGTAAGGCGCTGCCATCCAAGGAATTTTCTGTTAGGATGAGGTCTACCGTAGAACACCAAGCGGCTGCATTAGCGTCAGTGGAATCGGTTTAAACTTTGGCAATATAACTGTTTTTTGTTTGCCCGACGTTGATTGCGCTTCATTGAACGCATTTATAGCTTCTATGAAGTATCGTTGTTGAATTTCCAGCAGTGTAGCAAAACGGTCTTCTCCTCTTGATTGGTGTGGATGAGATCCCACTTCTGATGTCGGAGATTCGTTTTCATCCGGCTCCACTATTATTTCCTCAGCAACGCCTTGCGTTTTCTCAGCCCGGACATAATGAACCTTTTCGCTTCGAGTTTTTCAATGTTAATGCGCTTCACTTCGCTTCTTCTTTTCTCTATACCCACGCGGATACACACACGCTCAATACAATTACGTTTTTGCTATATGATCTAGTCATCTCACTCTGTTGCATTGTCAGGCCGAGACTACGCAGAACAGAAAGATCTGTTGGGCTCGCAAAAGAATCACATGATTTCTTGAGACAGATACACACAAAGGAAAGGGATAGAATCCAATAACGGTAAAACAACAAATTTGGTTCTCTTTCGTTTTCTTTACTTCTTTTACTAGAGATGATACTTATTTAGTGATGGTACAGGAATTAATGAAACGAAAATATCGGTGCTTCAAATAAATAAAAATAAAAATATCGATTCGACATATATATATTCTTTTTATTTATTTATTTTATTATATGTATCTAAAATTTTATTATAAAATTTATATTTATATTTATTTATAAAATTAAATGAAAATTTTATTCATTTAAATTTTTATTATTTTTTTTTATTTTAATTAATTTTTTTAATTTATTTTATTTTAATTTATTTAATTTTAATGTATTTTATTTAGTTCACTTACTTTATCATGGTCCTCGGCCCACTGTTCACCACATTCACATTCCGCTATATTTCACTTGTATAGCTACCGATTTCTTTTGCCCTTTTCTAGTGTCTCCATTCCTGGTGTGTCTTCCTTCGTCTTCCCCCATTTGTCTTACTTTCACTTTCTCACTTTCACTCTGGTGGCGATACGCCCTCACCATTGCAGTGCAATTTGTCGCGTCCACCGCTTCTCACCACGAAGCTCTATATTTCTGCATTGTCGACCATCGGCGCGCACCTAAACCGTTGCTATTCAAATTTAAACATAACAATTTTAGACTATTCATGGTGGGTCCTCCATTGGCTCCTTACGCTTACACTTATCCTTATATATTATGACCAATGCAAAATTCAAACTATAGCTCAAGTCTACGGTCCCTCCATTGGCCGGATTTCCTACTTTTGGTAAACCTAGCTATGAATTCTTGTCTCTAACTTATATCATCTGCATATGCACATCTACATAGTATTCCTAAACTTATTATCATATATATCTTAGCTCTAAATATGTGATAGATTTTAATCCCGCCTTACAATAAATTAATTGATAAGTGGAAGATATGCCTTAACAACAAATTTATCCACCATCATGATTGGGCACTTTGAGTGATATCCCTAGGAAAAGCTGCAAGGAAGGATTGGATTAGTGGAAGAGAGAGTTCAGAGGAGAAAACGTGATATAATTTATTATAATTCGCACATAATACATGAAATGCACTGTGCAACGAGTAATCCGATGTGAGTAGTGGTAAATGCAACGGACGAAAGTGCCTAGGTTTTCTTGAAGGAACCGAGAAATTAAGTTTCATTAACAAGAAGGACGAATCAATTTAACGTACAATCAAATTAGGTAGAAAATCAATCCCAAGGATTGTTCTACGATTTATTAATGACGGAAGATCAAAAAGAAGACGACTATGATATGACGGTAGACGGAGATTGGGGTCCCAGTTTAGATTTCTTAGATCAAAGAGAGAAACTGGCTTCATTAATAATGGTTGAGATATGAGTATTGAAGCGAAGTTTTGAATTGCAAGGTGCTCCCAGATCTTTGACAGAAAAAAATGCCTTGCAAAGAATTTAAATGCAACCTATTGGCCAAGCACGATAATTGAAAGGAATTAAGATCATCTCTCATAAACGTAGATGATCGAAAGAATTCGAATGCTAAAGTCGTCATCTGCATACAAAAAGATCCTAAAAAAAAGAAACACAGCTGGGACGGTCGTTTATAAATAGAGCAAAAAGTAACTGACCAAGATGACTACCATGAGGTACACAATGATGATTGAATGTGTTTGAATAAAAAGGCAAAGTTTTACGTCCTCAACATACATGAAGATCTTTCATTAAGAAATACAACTGGGAAGGTCGTTGATAAATCATGTAAAAAGTAAAGGACCAAAATTACTACCCTGAAGTACACCTGAAAGAACGAAGATTTGTTTCGAAACAAAGGTTCTCAACACAACTCTGTGAGTTCTACCCTTTAAATAGAGGGATAATGAAAGATTCTTTCCAAATAGAACGGAACACATAGGGTTTACGGGACAAGTTAAACAATTTTAGTAATGGTAAATGAAGGCTATCACCGCATTCTTTAACTGCTCAACTGGGAATATTATCAGCTTCGGGAGAGAATGATGATTGCAAAGATCGAATGACTGAAAACAGAGAATATCAGAATCAGTAAAAAGATCAGAGGAATCATGATCGTTGCAAGCATTGTTAGACTCAAGAAAAAGTGTGGAAGGTAAACTAGAAGACCTACGTTTCAAAATAACAAAGGAATACTATTTTTTAAGGTCACGAGCAAACTGGCTTTTGCAAACGCATAAGGTAATTCTCATAGCAACAAGAATTTAAAAAATTGAAATTCGACTTGGCTATGAATTATTTAGACCAGTTAAATTTTTAAAACATTTAGACTTAATGTTGCTTAATATGGAAATCGTCTTATTAAACCATGTAGATTTATTAGAAAAAGGCACTGGGAGGCACATAAAAATACACTCATCAAGAAAAGAGTTTCAAGTGTTTTACTTTATTAAATTTATTAAATTTGAAAGCATCTGAAAGCATGGACGTTTATTAGAAAAAGGGAACACATAGGAACAGACTTATCAATAAGAGAGTTTAAAATGTTATAGAAAATAGTTTTTGCACAAGTAACATCAGCGGAATCATATAACATATACCAGTCTGTTGCACTAATAAGTTGGTCGAGCAAGGCAAAATTAAAATTATTGTAACAACGACGCTTTGATGGAGTAGGTTCACAAATTGGAGGAGTACTTATGGACAGTGATACCTTCAATATAGGATGATAATATCCTCAGGGAAACAAAAAGGGTATTATCTTAATTCTTGCACAATTATCATAACCAGAATCAAAGAAAAATGATCAAGTGTAGAAATAAGTGAACTTGAACTAGGATTAGAGATCCAAGAAGTACAAGGTATATTAAAATCACATAACACAAGAAACAAATCATTTACATGACCATAAATTTCTTTAATTCAAGTTATTTATTCAGCATTAACTTGGTCATCAGAAGATGGTGGGATATAGGAACATGTTATAAAGAGAAACCAAAATTTAAGGGTTAATTTAACCTTAACAATCCCGACATCATGAGATGAAGTAAAATTAATGTATCAGATGCGATATTAGATTTAACACTGTATACCACACCTCCACCTCTACGTGACAGGCGATCATATATGTAGAATCGCAAATCGTCGCTGATGACTGACTTTTTTTAAAAACCAGTGATTTATAATAAGAAAAATTTTTAAGAATTAAAAGAGTCAATAAAAACTGATAAATATTTTCATTTTAATACATTTTCACTTAGCACGGTTTTTCCATACAAAATATTTATTTCGCTTAACACGGGTTTTCCAGGAACGTATCTACCGTGTTAGTCGGGGGATGGGTGTGTTGTATATATAAACAAGTAAGAACGTTGCAGTCGGACGCAACCGACTGCGAAATACTTTTCCATGTTCCAACACACATATATCACATTATATTTTTAAATTAATATTAAATCCCCACTATAGCTGCCGATTAAAATTTTTCATTTTGGATGGCCATGGCCGGTTCAATTTTGATCGAAGTTTAGAACCTTACCTTAGCAAAAACACTCACCACTAAGGTTGAGAGAGATGCATCTCTTAAAATGAGAGAGGTGGCATATCTGAAAATGATATAGATTGATTGCGGTCGTGTTGATATTTTTGTTATTTTTTCTTTACTTAGATGTTTTGTGTTAATAAAATATTCTTTTTATTTATTAAATTTGGCAAATCAAAAGACAAGGTCACAATATCATTGTGTGGCGAGGTATTGGCTCAGAAGCTGTTCACTTTTTAGTTTTGTGACTGTAAATTTTGGATGCTTACATTCAAAAATGCAAAGACTACAGGGTATTTTTTAATTCACGCCCCTTTTGGGGCGTAACTATTTTTTGAGAAATCAATAGAGAAAACCGCCAGTTTCTAGCAATGAAACTGTGGGATATATAAGCTGATATTAGTGCCACGCCGCTGTGGGCACAGATATATCCGCCATAACATTTCGATTTTAGGATGTTAGCCCGAGTATATATACCAAGTCTCAAATCTTTAGCATGAATAGTGCTCAAAGTATAACACAATTAGTATAATCGCTATATCTTCAGATCCGATTTGCTACGCCCCTAGTAGGCGTGGACATACAATTTTTTGGGCGATCTATCGTAACAGTAGAAGATGCAGTTTGACCAAATTTGCTAAATTTGATTACAAATACATTAACCCAAATTAGCGGAAATGGTGAAGGTACTATCAACTACGGGAACGCAACACTTCCACAAGGATTTAGGGCTGTTCGTCCGTCCGATTTCTCAAGATTCTTTACAGTTCCATTTTTATACCCTAAACCCATTGAAAATGGGAAATCAGGGTATAATGTTTTTGTTGAAATGTATGTAACAGGGAGAAGGGGAGGCATGGTAGACCACATAAAGTAAATATATTCTTGATCAGGGAGACAAGCCGAGTTGATATAGCCATGTCCGTCTGTCCGTCTGTCCGTCTGCCCGCCTGTCCGTCCGTCCGTCCGTCCGTCTGTACGTATGTATGAAAGCGTCGTTCTCAGAACCTACAAGAGCTAGAGACTTGAAATTTTTTATGGAGGTTCGTGTATAGCACAAAAAAGATCGAGTTTGTAAAAAAAAAGTCGATAACTATTTTAATTTTAATGTTATCGATTAAAAACATTATCGAATGTGAGCTATAAAATTATACCTCTCACGTCTTTATAGCTAGAGTCCCCACATTTTTTTGTTAGTTTTATATTTATTTTATGTAATTTTGATTTTTTGTTAAATTTTTGATTCCGCCTCCAAATGTCCCCAATAATTTAAATTGAGGTTAGTTGCACTCAAAGCCAGTAAATGAATGGGCTTACATTTTTAAAAATTGGAAAAATGTAATAAAACATGTTGAACATAGGCTGAAAATTTCATTCAAATTCATTAATAAGCGCAGAAGTTATTAAGCAAAACATTTGGCCAATCGGCAAACACGTGACCACCAACGCCCGTGGTGCCCGTGGGGCTCTCAGCGAATCCGACAACACTTCGAGCCTGTATCTCCGCCAGCATTAGCTTCCCGCTCCTCCCCTTTCACCGTCTGTGCTATCACGGCTCCCACCCCGTAATTGGTGGCGTCTGTCTGTAACAAAAATTTAGAGAAGATCGCCCATACCTCAACGGCTGAGAGTTTCCGAATTGCTTCAACCTTCGCCGGATCTGTGAAAATTCCTTCTCCAGTCACCACGACACATATACTTTAATCTCTCCCTGAAAAATTTGCAGATGTCGTCTAAGTATGCGGAAGCGTAAGGCTCTATCACTAGCCCGATGGCCGTGACTAGCGTCCCCTGGAACGTCGCCCCAGCCGAATGTAGACCAAATGACATCAGTCCTCATTGGAACAAGCCTCGTGCCGGCACGGTGAACGTCGTACATTCCCTGCTGTCGGACCGCTACCGGTATCTGCCAATAATCACTTTTAAGGTCTAGCGTAGAAATAACTCATACATGGCGCAACCTCTTGAAAATATAGTTCCGAGGGACTGGATAAAAGTATCGAATACGTATACGTACGTGCCGGCTATCGACGCAAATGCGCCACGAAGACTATTAGTGCACGAAGGCTTGATCGCTCCTATCCGAAGCAGCTCTTCCACCTAATCGTCAATCACTTTCCGCATAATAACTCTGCTTCAGAGGCTTTTCATCCTTCATCCTCATGCTATGCTCGCCGAGTGATACACCCCATCGAGGCCCTCAAAAGTGTAAGCTCATCCTCATAGAGTCTGTTGATCCCGTCCTCCAGATAGGATAGACACCACGCGTCCTTCGCGGCTGCCTCGATCACGTCTTCTCCCTCGCATCCTAGCATTCCTGTGACACCCTAGAGCTCAGCATCCTCCTCCTTTTTCGTCGTGCAGACGTCTGCCGTCCTTCCATCTATACTCGTGCGACGATTCTGCCTTCCCTCGCTATTGTAGGATATCTTCTTACCTCCTCAACGTCGTCCCTACCTTTTAAATAGGATGGCATCCCATATAAGGGTTTAGGAAAAAACCCAATGAGATCAAGCTTATGAAGTAATACTTCATGGTGAACTGAATCAAATGCTTTTATGAAATCTGTATATATAACATCTGTTTGAATTTTATTTACAAAACTCTCGTTTACAAGGAAAGTAAATTCTACCAGATTGGTCGAGGTTCAGCGATTAAGAACAAAGCCATATTAGAAAGGCGAAATAATTGATTTACAAAAATGTTGTTAAGTTGATGTTATTATTTTTTCAAATAACTTCGGAATAGCCGATAGTTTGGCAATACCCCTGTAATTAGAATTGTCAGACCCTCCACCTTTTTATGTACAGGGATAATGATCGACTCTTTCTAAATAGATGAGACAACAGAGGTTTCCAGAAATAAGTTAAGGAGCTTTTAGTAAAGGTAACTGAAGGGAGCCACAGCATTATTATATAATACAACTAGGAATATTATCAGCTCCAGGCGAGTAAGATGATTTCATTGACCGAATTACTGACATCAGAGAATCAAGGGTGTTCGTAGGACGGCAGACTGGCCTGAATAAGCGATTGGCGGCTGCCAATATCCGGGGTATATCGCGGCAACAGTGATAACGCGCGGTTTTAGTGAAAACACATTTGAACTTTATTTAATCATATGAGGCGCAACCTAGTTGCGTTACAAGCAGGGTTTTATGTATATGTATGTACAATTCGAGAAAGCCACCGAAAGTAATGGCGATTTGCACAGAAGTGCCCGTCACTCATTCCAGTGTGATCGCCTTCTGCCACACCGAAAATACCCCGCCGTTTGCTCCCTATGATCACCCTGTGGTGTGAACATGCCGCCCCCTTGCACCAAGTTGCAATTGCCACACTAGGCATACGATAGGATGGGGGACGGCAGCGTTCTGGATCACCTAGACGCCGCAGGAGACGGAAATGACCCATCCGAATAGCTTGCTTTGGGCGGCGGGTATGTCGCGGTGGGCATCAGCGTCGTTATCTTCGACTGAAGGAGTGGGCGCCTAAGAGGATGTGACTGCCGCCGGGCGATCAGAGGATTCAACCGATCGCCGCCTAAGAAGATATAGCACGGTGGGGATCACGGCATGGGTTGACCACGCCGGCGACATTCCTCCGAGCTCCGACATTCTCCGTTAGAATGCTCGTGGGCCAAGCAGTTCGGGCAGTACCGGTTGACGAGCACCGTCAGGCGTTTCTCAGCGCTTAGGTTGAGGAACCGGCGGCACTGACGGAGCGCGTGAACTCCATCGGCACACTCGACACCGGTATGAATCTACCCCGCTTAGTGTAAGGAATAGAGGCGTTAAAGACGACGCGACCTATGGTGGTAGTGCTGTCAGATTTGAAGACAACGTAATAAAGGAGATAGAAATGATTCCGTTCGTGAGTGGAGTTACCTGAATCCAATTCGACATATTCCTGCAACACAGCTTCAATATGGGGATTTTAAAGGCGGGTTGCTTTGCAGGAATTGGGCTAAAGCGATAAGTGTGGAGTGAGCCAAGTCTACACTACTACACTACTAGGTATAGACCATCCTTCCTCCTTGTGGTATTTTCCTGGAAAACTTCTTCACATAGGACGACTACTCCTTTTTTCGGCTTTTGCCGGAAGATCTTCCACCTCCCAAAACTTGGTGAGCAGCGCATCAGAAGAGTTTCACCTCAGGCTCTCCCGATCGAGCAAGAGTGCTTGGCGAGGCCTTGGTGAATCGGCTAGTATTCGCCCGCACAACACCCAACCAAAAATGGTCTCCAGAACGACGAAAACGCCACCAATGTCCTTTTTTGATCCGTTCCCCAAGGATATGCGGGAAGAGTATTGTAGTAGCACTGGTATTGTACCTTGTCTGGGAAAGGGCACGCTGGGATCGCCCCTGTCAGTTTGGGGACGACTGCTTCAGAAGACATTCCTCTTTTGCACGACCCCCGTCGGTTTGTCGCATGCCGGAGACTGCTGCGTTGGTATGACAGGTTGGACCAAATTGAATACCCTCTCCGGACAAGAAGGTTGAGTCGGCTCCGGAATCGATTAATGCTCGGACATGAAATTCTTCACCGCGATGGTTGACCGTTACGATCGCAGTTCCTAGGGAGACCCTCCGACCTGGAGGCGCAAAATAACTTTGCGCATTCGAGGACGTTCGTGCGAGTTGGATGGCTGCGACATCGAATTCAAAGTGGTGGACTCGTTGCCGGAGTGGAACAGAGTGTGATGACGCTCCTTGCAGATGTGGCAATTATGCTTGATGACTCCGAGTGAAGCAGTTAAACCACAAACTCTGCAGCTTTATTATTACGGCTCTTCATGCAACGCACATATCACGAAAATTGGGACAGACACGAATCGGATGATTCTCTCTGTTGCAAAGTCTACTGGATGCCGTTTTTAACGTGAATCTTCGCTAGATATGCCTAGACTATCACGGTGGCGGGGGGCTTTCGGGACATTGATGGGACGACCTGAGCACTTGGAGTCGACTTATAATCCTCGGTTGCCTCATGCACTTGATCGCGATCCGTCAGGTTCAAGTCATCCCAAGATGAAACTGCAGTCTTTTTTCGGGACGGATTGCTCCCACAACAGGATAGTTGATTTGGGTAGCTTGCTCGTACCGATTGCTATAAGAAAAATAGTCGATCATTCTCGTACCGCGCAGTAAGATTGTCCCACGCGGACAGGAAGCCCTCATTCGTTAATGGGGACTTTGAGACGATAGTTCTGAATTCACTGCGGGTCTTAGAGTTAAGGTGGTAGAGTTTCTCCACTTCTGTCAGACATGGATTGTGAATGTATATCGCGGAGAACAAATCGCAGAATGTTGGCCAGTAGCAGTATTCGTGCTTGGCCTTGATGATACTTCTCATCATCTGACTCTCCTCAAGGCTTCCATTAAGGGCCCTGTGGCAACGGGCATATTGCGATTCCATGTTCGCCCAAAATAACTTCAGCTGCTCTAAGTGCATTTTTATAGAATACAGGGAATTCTCTTCTCTTAGAGCCTCACTTTCGTGAGCCTCGAACATCGTCAAGGCATCGTATGTCGCATAATAGTA
>JAEIGN010000113.1:0-86025 GCA_018903745.1 Drosophila repleta | reverse complement strand
TATATGCAGACGGCATATACATAAAGGCATAAATGCTTATGCTGCAGATCTTACGCTGCAGGCCCGTCCACATGTAGCCGGATCATTTTACGGCTTATGTGCGGATGTTTACGTAAACACAGCGACAAAGTGCCACTGTGTATATGAGTGCACATGACACCAGATATTGTATACACTACAATACTTTGGGCATATGCTTATTTAACGTATAATATGCTACACCTCCCTCTTTTAAAGAAATGGTATTAATAGATAGTGATATTATTATACCCTGAACCCATTAAAAATTGGAAAACAGGGTATAATGGTTTTGTGAAAATTATCGAATAAAAACCGATATCTTCATTTAGTTATAAAATTATATTTAATTCAAATTTTGCATTTAGTGTTATTTGAGCCTTCTGCAATTTCGGTTTTTGGTAAATTTTGGATGCCACGCCCCCAAATTGCCCTATCGCCTTAAATTTCTAAATCAGTTATTTCAAGTACTAGAGACTTGTGCTTTGGCACATATACACATATGAATGTCATGATCACGCCCAACAAATTTGATCAAATTTGATTTGAAATCGTTCGTCTAGAAAAAAGTTATTAAACATTTAATATCTCCTATTTTCGGCCTCTTGCAGCAGCAGCAAAGCTGATGAGTCATAATGCACAGTTAGCAGATTGCGAGCTTGTGCGTGCGTCTGTGTGTGTTCTTGTGCGTGCGTCTGTGTGTGTGTGTATGTATTGCTTGCTACATATGTACATATAAAAGTAACGGAGAATGTTAGCGGCTCTTAGCAATCGCAGTTCTTCGCAGGGTTCAGGGGATCTCTTTGTCGAGCGGTCTCGACTAGAGCACTCTTACTTGTTATATAAATTTATTATACCCTGAACCCATTAAAAATGGGAAATCAGGCAGAAGGAGGCGTGGCAGACCCCATAAAGTATATATATTCTTGATCAGGGAGACAAGCCGAGTCGATTTAGCCCTGTCCGTCCGTCTGTCTGTCTGTCCGTCCGTCTGTCCGCATGTATGAACGCGTCGTCCTCAGAACCTGTAAGAGCTACAAACTTGAAATTTTTTATGTAGGTCCGTGAATAGCACGAAAAGAGTTTGTTAAAAAAAGTCGATAACTATTTTAGTTTTAATGTTATCGATGAAAAACATTATCGAATGTTAGTTATAAAATTATATCTCCCACGCCTTTATAGCTGGAGTCCCCAAATTTTTTTTTTTTTTGAAGTTTTATATTTATTTTATCTAATTTTGATTTTTGTTAAATTTTGGATACCGGCTCACTCAAAGCCAGTAAATGAATGGGTTTACATTTTTAAAAATTGGAAAAATGTAGTAAAATATGATGAACATAAGCTAAAAATTTCATTCATATCCATTAATTCGCGCAGAAGTTATTAAACAAAACATTTGGCCAATCAGCCAAACATGTGCACACATACACAGATACTCATGGAGCTGCGTGCATCTAGCAAATTCTAAAACCCGCAAGTTTTAGTGTACATATTTCCAATAGATGGCGCTATGATTTGCTAATTATCAGCTGTTCAATAAATCGAAACATGGATGGCGCTATTCTATCGAACCATAGATGGCGCTATTGGCTAAACAATTGAAAATGAATTGAATTTAGTTTTCTGTGCGTTTATACGAAATGCTAATTATGCTCCTAGTCGGGACCCCCGACTAGAGTTTTCTTACTTGTTTTTTAAACATTGGTTTATAGTGACAAATTAATTTAATTAAAATTTATTTTTTTTTAAGGTTTTCATGAGAGATGAAAATATTTTTTTTGTCTACAATTTATTTAAAAACATTTTTTTTTCGATTGATCAGACCTTTTTTCATGAAACGTTTCATTGGATATATACTTTTAACCTATCCTTATGAACTTTTTGTTCTCTATTTTTCTTATTTTTTATGATTATACTATTGTTGTTTTCTATGCTGATTACCTCGAAAGGTCCTATATAAGCTGGTTCTAGTTTATGACCTGACTCGTTTTTTAAGTAACATTTATGTAACGACATCGCGTGCCAGGTGGCAACACGTAAGCGGTGGCAACAGGTAAGCGTGCGTAAAGTATTTTATTTTGAAGTACTTACAAAAATTAATAAAAATTCCCTGGCGTTCTAGCTGGCATCCTTCCTTTATGCCCCTCTGGCCATGCCCAACCCACCGCTGCAGTAGAGCATATGACACCAGATATACAATACTATGGGCATATGCTTATTTAACGTATAATATGCTACATGATACTGTTGTTGTTTACCCTAGAGCGGGCTCGCTACAGTTACAGCCGACACTGTTGTTCTTTGCGAGAATACTGTTCCAGCTGCGATTGTTGTTGTTGTTGTTGCTGTCCGTCTGTATGTCCGTCTGTGCGTGTGTATGAACGCGTCGATCTCAGAACTTACAATTTTTTTTGTAGGTCCCTGTATAGGGCGCGCATATCGAGTTTGTTTCAGAAATTCGATAACTGTTTTATTGTTATCGACTAAAAACGAAAATCTAAATTCAGCTCTAGATATTACTAATTCATCTTTATAGCAACAGTCTTCAAATTTTGCATTACGCAATTTCGGTTTTTGTTAAATTTTGGATGCCACGCTTCCTTCGCCTCAAATTTGTAAGTCCCGTATATAAAATGCTAGAGACTTGTGTTTTGGCACATACATACATATGAATGACATGATCACGCCCAACAAGTTTGACCAAAATCGTTGCTCTAGAAAAGAAAAGTTATTAAAAATTAAATTTCCCATGTCATTGGCATGCAAATAGCAGCCAAAGAACAGCTGACGCACCGACTTGAGCTGGTGTGTGCGTGTGACTGTATATGTGTGTGTATTGCTTGTAATGTATGCATGCTCGGAATAGCGGTTCTTCGCAGGGTTCTGGGTATCCCCTAGTCGAGCGGTCTCGACTACAGTTTTCTTATTTGTTTTTTTTTTTTTTTTTTTAATTTGTGGGCTCAGACTCACCCGCTTCTGCCTGATATGGCTTCAAATCGGACACATACGCTGTCCGGCTGTGCCTATTCGTCTCCGCCGTGATTCGGCATATGACCGGCGAGATAAAGCTGACCACTGTATACAGTCCTCCGTATCGTGGAGCCAACGTTGTCGCAAATCCTTCAGCGGCATTAAACAGGTTGCGCTTTTTCGCCCACACCCTGTCCCCTATGGCTGGCTTCCGCTGTCGCCGCCTCAAATTGTAATGCTGCGCCTGATCCTGAGCAGCCTTTTCCAGGTTTCGCCTTACAATCTGGTACACTTTGGCCAATTTGGTGGCTCTCTCCGTGGGTGCTTGTGTTGCCTGGCCCGTTCCCGCAGTCCGTGCGTCGAACAAAGCCTTAGGCAACCTTGGCTCACGCCCTTGCGTGAGGAAGGTCGCGTAATACCCTGTAGAGGCCGAGACGCTGCTGTTGACTGCCAGTGTCAACTCTGGTAGACCCTCTTCCCAACAACGCTGATCGCTGCTCGCAAATTGAGCGATCATCGTCTTGACAGTGCGGTTGACCCTCTCAGTGGGAGTCTCTTAAGGCGTGTTTGGCGCCGTCAACTGATGATGCACTCCCAGCTCATCCAAGAATCCCTTAAAGGCACAGCTTGTGAATTCGGAACTTTAAATCTGGCCGCGATCCGCTCCCTGAATGCCTTTTGAAGTGCCGCTGTGTTGACGTTTCTCAACGGCACCATCTCCGTCCACTTGGAGAATCTGTCGATGAACACCAACAGCATGGTGTTCCCGTGCTTTGATCTGGGTAGCGGTCCGACAAAGTCGGCGCACACCGTCACCCATTTCTCCTCAGGGATCTGGGTCAGCATCTGACCGGCCGGTTGGAGTTGGCTAGCCTTGTAGCGCTGACATTACTCGCAGCGCAGCTCGTATCCTCGCACGTCTCGATACATAACGGGCCAGTAGTATCTTGCTGCCACTCGAGCAATGATTTTTCGGCTTCCCAGGTGGCCGGCGGTGGCCGCATCGTGGTTTTCTTCCAGAACCTCCTTGCGCTGCTCGCTCGGCACGCATAGCTTCCATGCAGCCATATCTTCATGGCCTTGGCTTGATGAGGAATGTGTCTGTATACATTCCCCGCCCCTTCTCAGTAGTCTGGTAACTTCTGTGTATTTTGGTGGAGGTCTCGGCGAAGCTTAGCCATCCAGCGACATCCCATCCCAGCTGATTGGTTTTTGCCTGCGACCAAGCGGCACACTTCTTCTTCCAGAGGCTGTCGCGACAGAGCATCGGTTACTACATTTTGCTTGCCCTACCTGTACCGGATCTCGAAGTCAAATTGTTGTAGCTCCAATGACCATTTGACGATTCTGCCACTTCAGCGCCATTTGATCGGTCACCACCACGAAGTAATAGCCTTCCAAGTAGGGCCTCAACTTCCAGATGATGGCACAAAGCGGCGATATCATGAGGCCACACCCACATATTGTCGCAATTCTTTCACGTTGGCCGGCGGCTTTAGCTGCGCAATCGCGACAACCTTTTCTGGGTCCGTACGGAAGCCATGTTTTGTCACCTTGTGGCCCAGATACTCTAGCTCCTTTTTTTGTTGATCTTCAAATTGGCAGCTCTCAGCCGCCGGAACACCTCTCGCAGGTTATTCATATGCTCCGGGCGGGTCCTCCCAATGACGATGATATCATCGAGATACGCAAAAAGCATGTGTCATCATCTCTGGGCCATTGACTTGATTCACTGCTCTCTGGAACGTCGATGGTGCTCAATGAAGGCCAAATGGCATCACCTTCCACTGGAACATCCCCTTTCCTGGAACTGTAAATGCCGTTAGTGGTCGGCTCGCCTCCTCCATGGGTATCTGCCAATACCCATCCTTCAAGTATAGGCTCGTGATGTAGCGAGCCTCTCGAAGCTGGTCCAGAATATGATGGCCTCGAGGTAGTGTATATTCATCCTTTATAGATCATCCTTTATTGATCTGTCGAAAGTCCACACACAGCCGCCACTCCACCTGCATCTTCGGGTTCTTCGGGAAATATCGCTGCTTTAATGACCGCTTGTCGTGCATCGTGATCCGGTGCTCGGTGATGTCAGGGATGCCCTCAATTTGCTGGAATTTTGCCAATTCCTGCCTCAGGAACGCGTCCACCTCCACATCCTCATGAAGTGGATGTGCCGATCCTGGATTCGCCTCCATTTGGCTTCTGGGCTCCACCTCCGCACTGGCGACTGCCACCGACAACTTGCCTCCACTGACTGGCTCGCTGGGCAGCGCATCTGTGGGCCCGATCCTCAGTCTCAAGCCGCCGTATTCCAGCGTACAGACCATGCTGGTCAGGAAATCCCAGCCCAGTAAAAGATCGTCGAACATACTTGCAAAATAAGCAGCGGAATGATGATCTGCTATGTCTCGAGCCTGATCTCTATCACTAACGCTGCATCCACCTGACAATAACTGCCGCCCGCCAATCGGAATCACCTCCGTGTGGGCGCAGCACACATAATCCTCCCGAGTCTGCCTGCCGGTTTCTCTCACTCACGAAAATGCTGGTGGATCCCGTGTCGATCGTAGCCTTATCCTGGCTTCTCCGATAGCTACGATCGCAGAGATCTGGCTGTCTTCATCCAAGAGATGGCCTGTTAGTGCCTGTGGCTGCCGCGACGCTGCTCCCGCTCGCCCCTGGATGGCGGGTGCTTCAGCCCGTTTCCCGACTGGCAACAGGCAATCGTCCTTACACCGATGCGCCCACACTGCCAGCAAAATTTTAGCACTTCATTGCGGCATTCAAGTGGCCCTCTTGGTCACACATACATCACGCCCTGGCAGGATTCGGGATGTGTGTCCTTGGTCCTGGCACACCAGTTCTTGGTGCCGGCCGTGGACACGCTTCTTCAGCGGCCATGCAGCGGTGATAGGTGGACTCACCTTCGCATTCAGCGTCGCCCATAGCCATCAATCTGGGCTTTCTTCTGCCTGGATTGCTGCCTCAACTTCTCCTGATCCAATTTTTAAGTTCTCGAACTCGTCCGCCAACATCTTAAACTCCGTCAGGTTCCGGAACTGGTAAGGCTGAGCATAGGCGTGCAGATCCGGCAAGCTGCCATTATATATCAGCTTCAGCTCTCGATCCGCCGCATAACGTAGTGGCCGCATCAGGGTCTGCATTTCCACCATATACAACTTGAACGCCTCACCCAGCATCTGCTTCCGCCTCGAGACTTCCTCCTTAATGTTCTCCAGGTAGTCTCTAGGCAAGAAGAATCTCTGGAAAATGCTCACGAATGCTTCCAATGACGTCCAGTGTCGATCATTGGTCACGTACCACTTCAGAGCCATGCCTTTGAGCAGCTCCGGCATCGCCATATGTGTCGGCCGACCACTCCACCTGCTCCAGAAATTCCATCGAAACGGAAGCCCATTCGCGCACCTTGGAATACTCGAGCCCTGCGCCAAACTCGGCTCTCGAGTTCTTCCGGGCTGTGGAGTGGATGTGGCCCTCCAGGGTCCTTGCTGGGTCTCATTAAGGCGGGTGGCGGCGGCACTAGTGGATGGCAGTGTCACTCGCGGGTCTTGTGTTCTTTCCTCTCGATTCTCCAGATCCTCTTCCAAGACGGGGGGTCAAAATTTCCTCCCCTTCGTGGAGACCGTCGCCCATGGAGGCATGCGATGTCGGCGATCCTCAGAGAATAAGGAATCCTTCCCTCATTCTCGTCGATCCACTCGCCAAATAGCCTCCGCATTATGTCCAGAGTTCCTGACAGGTTCACTCTGAACTCCAGGCCGTAGCGTATCACCTCCTCTTTCTTAAGGTTATATACGTACGCTCGCACCATATTTATATTTATCTAAAAGCACTTAATTCACTCTATTTATCGTCGGGCCCCACGTTGTTCGTGCCAACAAATTTTTATTTTGGGCGCCTGCCGATAAATGATAAGTCCTGCTTTTTAGATTTAATAATATAAACTGGTTTATTCACGTAGATATATAACTATTATAGTAAAGCAAAGTGATGGCTTAGGCTATAGCTGCACACGGTTAAGCCAGCAGGCTTCGTAGGTGCCGTGAGGAGCACTTCGGCTAGCGACCGAGCACTTCAGAGTACGCCAGGATACGCGCTGTGTTCTCCAGCGGTTCGCTTTGATCACCACAAGCACTCCTACAACTGGATTTACTCGCTGGCACTCTAGACCGTGTCTCAGAAGGCTTATGTTCTTTACTTTTATTTGGAATCGACTGACCCAGTGTCGAGCCGTGGGCGCCTTTTATAGCAGCGCCGCAGGCCCTGCTTCGGCTCTGGAGCGGGGACTGCCTCGGCTCTCTGTAGCGGGGATTGTCTCCTCCTCGGGTATGCCTTAACGCAACATCGCCTGATTTTGTGAGACGCCAAATACGCCTGATCGCGTGGCAGCCGCTTATTAACCGAAGCACCGTTATATGCCTGCGAGTGAAAGTAATAGCTACTTTCTCGCGGCTACGAACTAGCGGTGCACGATCAACGCAGAGAGTGTGACGCGAGTAAATCACTGAATCGGTAAGAGCGAGCGAGACGTCCCATCGCTCGCCTTTGACCCTTTCCAGTGGCGGTCGCCACACATATTTCGCTGTGGCGCGTCTGGCCGATATTTTCCAGGTTGAGACACTGCCGAATGGGTTATCTTGTCCTTGGGTACTTGCTGATGGGTATGCCGGGCTCTGTTTTGAATTTTGGTGAACCAGACAACGTTCGCGAGCCGGCTCTGGCACCTCGACATTCTGGCACCGGTCAGATTGTACAGCTCACTCTGACTTGTCTGACTTTTTCGCTCGTCGATTCGATCCGGCAAATGACTCAGATTGTAATAATTTCGCCTTACAATCTGGTACACTTCGGCCAATCTGGTGGCTTTCTCCGTGGGTGCTTGTGTTGCCTGACCCGTTCCCACAATCCGTGCGTCGAACAAAGCCTTAGGCAACCTTGGCTCACGCCCTTGCGTGAGGAAGTCCGCGGAATACCCTGTAGAAACCGAGACGCTGCTGTTGACGGCCAGTGTCAACTCTGGTAGAGCCTCGTCCCAACAACGCTGATCGCTGCCCGCAAATTGTGCGATTGTACGGTTGACCCTCTCAGTGGGGATTCTGTTACGCCGTGCATGGCGCCGTCAACTGATGATGCACTCCCAGCTCATCCAAGAATCCATTTAAGGCGCGGCTTGTGAAGTGGGTGCCATAGTCGGTGATGAGCACTTTCGCTACTGGTTGCTCTCTGAATTCCTTTTCAAGCGCCATCATATTAGCGCTTCTCAACGGCACCATCTCCGTCCACTTGGAGAATCTGTCGATGAACAACAACAGCATGGGGTTCCCGTGCTTTGACCTGGGTAGCGGTCCGACTTTTCACACCGTCACCCATGGCTCCTCAGGGATCTGGGTTAGCATCTGTCCGGCCGCCTGGAGTTGGCTGGCCTTGTAGCGCTGACATAACTCGCAGCGCTACACGTATCCTTGCCTTTTATGTACTGAATTTCGAAATCAAATTGCTGTAGGTTTAATGCCCATCTGGAGATCCTGCCTGAAGGACTCTCGATGGAGTTAAGCCATTTCAACGCCATATAATAGGTCACCACCACGAAGTGATAGCCTTCCAAGTATGGCCTCAACTGCCGGATGACCCATACCATCGTAGGCATTCCTTCTCCGTCGCTGAGTAGTTCCGCTCCACGCTATTCAGTGTCCGGTTGGCATAGGTGATGACCCTCTCTCCATCCTCTGAAGTCTGCGTCAGAATTGCGCCGAGCCCATAGTTGCTCGCATCCTTTTGTAGGCAGAACGGCTTGGAGAAATCCGGGCATGCCAAGACTGGTGATTCCGATAGCTTGGCCTTGACTGTATCAAAGCCCTCTAACGCTCCTCGGTCCACTCCCACTTGACATCATTGTTCAACTGCGCATTGAGTAGGTGTACTACTGTCGCAAAGTCAGGCACAAAGCGGCGATACCAGGATGCCTACATATTGTCGCAACTCTTTCACGTTTGCTTGCGGCTTTAGTTCCGCAATCGCAGCAACCTTTTCTGGGTCCGTACGGATGCCCTAGAGGACCAGATACTTCAGATATTTTTTTTAAAAATTACACTTGCAGAAGTTGATCCTCAATTTGGCAGCTCTCAGCCGCCGGAACACCTCGCGGATTGTTCAGATGACGATGATGTCATCTAGCTACATTCGTAATGAACTCGCTTAGTCCATTATTGTTACTTTCATATTAATTTATTTATTTATTAAAGATAATTAACCAAACGAGTGTCAACTTAAACACAAACAACACAAACTAAACAATTTTGTTTAAAGCCTATGAACAAACACATCAAATATTTCAAAATATCACCAACCCGTTGGGGGTTTTTTATTTGCCAGTCCGGCCGGCTATGCCCCAGTTCACAACTCTATATGGTCAGTTATATTATTGATTCTGTACTTTGATGACTATCTTTAAGAAAATCTGAAAGCAAGGATTTGATTAGAGGAAGAGAGAGTTCAGAGGAAAAATCGTGATACAATTTATTATAATTCGCACATAATACATGAAATGCACTGTGCAACGAGTAATCCGATGTGAACAGTGGTAAATGCAACGGACGAAAGTGTCTAGGTGCAATAGCAAGAAGGACGAATCAATATTACGTACAATCAAATTATGTAAAAAAGCAATCCCAAGAATTTTTCTACGATTTATTAATGAAGGAAGATCACTAAGAAGGAGACGGAACTGTTTTTGGACCAATTCAATACGATCCTGGTACACTTTATGCTGTGGAGACCATATAATTGAACAGTATTCTATAATAGGTCGCACCAGAGAAACATTAGGGAGTTTGGTTAAAAAAGGATCATTGAACTCTTTTTGCCCAACGTTTAATGACGCCAAGAACACTTTTGGCTTCATTTATAATGGTTGAGATATGAGTATTGAAGCGAAGTTTTGAATCGAAAAGTACACCAAGATCTTTGACAGAAAAAATGCGTTGCAGAGAACCGCTATTAATTGAATAATTAGCAATGTATGGAGTAGTACGACAGAAGGTCATTGTCATACATTTAGAACAGTTCAAACGCAACATATTGGCCATGCACCAAAGTTGGAAGGAATTAAGATCATCTTGTAAGCATTGATGATTGATTGTGTTAGAATAAGAAAGGCAAAGTTTTACGGAATCAGCATACACTAAGATCTTTGAATAAGAAATACAGCTGGGAAGGTCATTGATAAATAATGTAAAAAGTTAAGGCCCAAGATGACTACCCTGAGGTACACTTGACAGAATAAAGATTTGTTTCGAAAGAGATGTTCTCAACATAACTCTTTGGGTTCTACCCTTTAAATAGGATGACAAGATAAGAGTTTAGGTGAAAACCCTATGAGATCAAGCTTATGAAGTAATACTTCATGGTGAACTGAATCAAATGCTTTGCTGAAATCTGCATATATAACATCAGTTTGTTTTTTATTTAAAATACTTTCATTTACTAGGGAAGTAAAATTTAGCAGATTAGTCGAGGTTGATCGATTAAGAACAAATCCATGCTGGAATAGCGAAATAATTGATATACAAAAATGTTGTAAGGTTGAAGTTATTATTTTTTTCAAATAACTTCGAAATAGCCGAATAATAAGTTAATTGGAAAAAATCAGCAAAAAGATCAGAGGAATCATGATCATTGCAATAGACTCAAGAAATAATGTGGAAAGTAAACTAGAAGACTTACGTTTCAAGTTCACAAAGGAATACAAATTTTTAGGGTCGCGAGCAAACTGCCTTATTTATTTAGACTAAATGTTTCTTAGATTAGAAAGAGTCTGAGTAAACCATGGAGGTTTATAAGAAAAAGGCACAGGGAGACACATAGGAACACACTCATCAATAAGAAAGTTTAAAATGTTATAGAAAATAGTTGTCGCACAATTAACATCAACGAAATCATATAACGTAGACCAATCTTTTGCACTAATAAGTTGGGTTAAGCAAAGCAAAATTGCACTTATTATAACAACGTCGTTTTGATGGAGTAAGTTCACAAATTGGAGGAGTACTTATGGACAGAGATACCTTCAATGAAGGATGGTAAATATCCTCAGGTAAACAAAAAGGAGGTGATCTAGAAACATTAATGCATGAGTCATCAGTAATAAAAACCGGATCAAGCCATCGATTCTGATGATTTAAGATTGAATTCATCACACAGTATTTGATGAAGTTTGTATATGAAGAAGGGTTTAACAAACCCGGAGACAGCCTAGTTCGACTCTTATGCTTAAATTCATGTACAATTACATGATGAGGCCAAAATTTGGCGTCGCAAATTGTCATGAAGAATTCAGCTGGAACGTTGATTTTAAAAGAAGCAATTTCACGAGGAGTTGCGAAATTGAACTTCAATATAGAGACTTTAGCTTTTGATTTACTGGAAATAAAAGCAGAAACAGCTTCACATGCCGTGGATAATCACACTTGCTTTCGGGGAGAAGCGACAGATAAAGTAGATTTAGTAAGTGTGGGAGAAATGGCCAGAGCGTTGTTCGTAGTTTGAGCAACAGATGGAGATTAAGGAGTTGGAATCAAGAAGGTGGAATCGCAAGAGTCAGAACAAGGTGTAGAAGGAGCTAATAAATTTGGAGACACAGGTATAGAAGGTGGTCCCAACTGAGAAGCAGTTGACGTCTCAGCCTGAGAAGATTCAAACTCATATTGATTTAATATTTTTTGAGTAACTTCTAGTTCATCAGACAACTGTTTTGATAGATTGTTAATTTCTAAAAATTGAACCCGCACCGAGCTATACATTTTGGAAAAATTTATTTGTTTTTCCAAACAAAGTGGACAAGACCAACGTAAGCCACCACAACCAACTTTAGCGGTTGACTTGACGCTATCATAGTCGCGCCCTGTAAGGCCAGCACATTTACTGTGCATCATATTCTCACACAACCAGCAATTAATAAATTGCACTTGTGTAGAATCAGAAGAATGCCGCATAGAGCAAGAAACAGAAGATTAAAAACAGAAATGAAAAAAGCGCAAGGCAAAGAGAGCATTATTGCGTTGAAAGAGCGACACACAACAACAAAACGGGAGATAACATAAAAATAAAGAAAAATCAAACCAAACAGAGGATTGTGTTTAGAGAAACAACACAAGAACAAAACAACTGATATAGAACACGATCGAAAAAGCAAATGCCAAACACTCTCCCCAACAAATAATAAATAATAAATAAAAAGCAGGATGAAAGTAAAAATAAAATTACCGACGCTACACAAATCACAAGCACCTCTCAAAAGCAAATCCAAATCACTGCGGAATACACCACTGCACAATTTCACAACAGTGATAAATGGCAACAATAACCAAAATCAACAGTGAAAAAATATTGATATTTAATCAAAAATAAAAGACAAAATCCACTAAGAAACAAGTAAGAAAACTCCCCGACTAGGAGATACCCCGAACCCAGTGCTATCTGCGTTTTTAAAAATACTGCATAATTAGCATTTAGCGTAAACGCACAGAAAATTAAATTCAATTCATTTACAATTGTTTAGCCAATAACGCCATCTATGTTTCGATAGAATAGCGCCATCCATGTTTCGATTCACTTGAACAGCTGATAATTAGCAACTCATAGCGCCATCTATTGGAAATATGTACACTAAAACTTGCGGTTCTTAGAATATTCTAGATGCGAGCAATTCAATTTTAAAAATGTAAACCCATTCATTTACTGGCTTTGAGTGCAACTAGCCTCAATTTAAATATTTGGGGAAATTTGAAGCCGGTATCCAAAATTTAACAAAAATCAAAATTAGATAAAATAAATATAAAACTTACTTAAAATAAATAAACATCTTGTGTTGTTCACAACATCTGTGTTGTTTAATTGTACTTATTTGTATTTAACTTGTAAAAACCAAATGTTGGTTTGCTCCATTTACTTTGGAGGGTCTCGTAAGAATCGCAAAGTTGGAGAAAATTATACTACTTGCATAGTTGCACGGTTTGTATTTTATATATTTATTTTTTTTTTTTTTTAATTCAAATATTTTCACCATAATTATTCTAATTGTAATTATATTATTTATTTATTTTTTTTTATATATATTTTTTAAATAATTTCACAATAACTATTTTCCACATTTCACTGATTGTTAAAAAAAACTGACAGGAGTTTAAATATTCCTAATTTGGCTCTAGGTTCCTTCTAAGGCACTTCTTGTTCTTCGAAGTATACGTTGTTCTTCAGATAGTTTTGGATCTATACAAAGTGTTTATTCAATGAGAGACAGTGTATTTTTCTGCCTAGATGAGTAATTTTGTAGCTTTGTGGTGGCGACTGTCTAGACGGCGGTGTCCGTTCGGTTTCTGTTTGCTTGGGTATTTCTCAATTATGAGAAATATCCGATCCGCTTCTTTTCCTGTTTGATCTGGATTTTATTTACTTCTTGTAGTTTTATGAAGTCCCGTTAGGGCACGACGACGAACATATGTATGTATGTAGTCCTTTTTGGCTCGATTTGGCCCTTGGTGATTTTGGTAGTGGTGCGAGTGATAGGGTAACTCGCGCGCTGAAATACTTCTTGCGATTTCGCTGATGCCTATTTTATGAATTTTAATCAAATTAGGTGGGAACAACAATATTAGCCCTGTCCGTCTGTCTGTCGTAGCACGAAGTGACGGCCGCAGCGTGCACAGCTATGCCGCCGACTTGTTGACTAATTTTGTATAACAGAATATTGATCAAAATCGTTCGTCTAGAAAAAAGTTACAAAACATTTAATATCCCATATTATCGGCGTCTTACAGACTGACGTCAGTTGCTGAGTCAAAATGCAGAGCAGACTGTGTACTTGTGCGTGCAGGGGATCTCTTAGTCGAGCAGTCTCGACTAGAGCACTCTCACTTGTTTAAATAAAGAGCGCGGACTCACCCGCCTCTGCCTTATATGGCTGTAGATCGGCCACATGAGCTGTCCTGCTGCGGCACTCTTTCGCCCACACCCTGTCTCCTATGGCTGACTTCCATTATCGCGGCTCAGGTTGTAATGTCGTGCCTGATCCTGAGCCGCCTTTTTCAGATTTCCCCCTCACAATCTGGAACACTTCGGCCATTTTGGCTCTCTCCGTCGGTGTTGCCTGTTTCCTGGCGTTGAACAAGGCCTTAGGCAACCTTGGCTCCCCGCCCTTTTCGTGAGAAAGGCCGCGGTATATCCTGTAGAGGCCGAAACGCTTCTGTTAACGGCCAGTGTCTGCTCTGCTAAAGCCTCGTCCAAACAAGTGCGATTCTCTTACGTTGTGTATGGCGAAGTCCGTACGGATACCATGTTCCGTTCCCATGTGTCCCATATACTTCAGATCCTTTGAATAAATCTCACATGTCGATTTTGATCCTCAAATTGGCAGCTCTAGGCCGCTGGTGCTGAAACGAGACCGAAAAGCATCACCTTCCACTGGAACAGCCCCTTTCCTGGAACTGTAAATGCCGTTAGTGGTCGGCTCGCCTCCTCCATGGGTATCTGCCAATACCCATCCTTCAAGTCCAGGCTCGTGTGTAGCTGTCGAAAGTCCACACACAGCTGCCACTTGACATTCTTCTTCCGCACCAATACTATGGGTGAGCGGAGTGGGGTTTTCGAGGGTTCTATGCATCCTTTGGCCAGGAGCTCATCCACCTTCGAGTTGTTTGGGAAGTATCGCTGCTTTATCGGCCGCTTGTCGTGCATCGTGATCTGGTGCTCGATGATGCCAGTGGTGCCCTTGATCTGGTGGAATTTGGACAATTCCAGCGTCAGGAACGCGTCCACCTGCACATCCTCATGAAGTCGGTGTGCCGGTCCGGGATTCGCCATCTCGTTTCTGGGTTTCACTTCCACGCTGGTGACTGCTACCGACAATTTCGCCTCCACTGGCACGCTGGACTGCGAATCTCTCCCGCTCCTCAATCTCAAGCCGCCGCCAAGAAATTCCAGCTCAGTACCAGATCGCTCATCACGCCTGACAAAATGAGCAGCGGAATGACAATCTGCTGTGTTCGTTTGCTGATTCTAATCTTCTTTGCTGCTTCCACCTGACAACAACTGCTGTCCGCCAACCGAATGCGCCTCCGTGTGGAGCGCAGCACACTAAATCCTCGGAGCCTGCCTGCCAGTTTCTCTCACTCAAGAAACTGCTGGTGGCTCCCGTGTCGATCGCGGTCTTATGCATCCAGCGCTGCTCCCGCTCGCCGCTGGATGGCGGGTGCCTCAGACCGTTTCCCGACTGGCAACAGGCAATGGTCCTCATACCGATGCGTCCATATTGCCAGCAGAATTCCAGAACCTCGTTGCGGCATTCATTGGCGAAGTGACCCTCTTGGCCACACATACGGCACGCCCTGGCCGGATTAGGGATATGCGTCCTTGGTCCTGTCACTCCAGTTCTCGCATTTTCGATGATAAACGTACTCACCTTCCCTTTCAGCGTCGCCCTTGGCCATCAATTGGGCTTTGTTCTGCCTGGATTGCTGCCTTAACTTCTCCTGATCCAATTTTTAAGTTCTCGAACTCGTCCGCCAGCATCTTAAGCTCCGTCAGGCTCCGGAACTGGTAGAGCCGAGCATGTGCGCGCAGAACCGATCCGCCGCATAGCGCAGTGGCCGCATCAGAGTGTGCATCTCCACCATGTAGACCTTGAATGCCTCACCCATCATCTGCTTCCCGCCTCGAGACTTCCTCATTAATATCCTCCAGGTAGTCTCTAGGCAGGAAGAATCCCTGTAAGCTGCTCAAGAACGCTTCATACGACGTCCAGTGCCGGTTATTGGCCACGTACCACCTACAGGGCCATGTCTTTGAGCAGCTCCGGCATCGCCCTCGGGATCAGATCCAGATTCGGGCCATACGTGTCGGCCGACCACTCCACGTGCTCCAGAAATTCCAGTGCGTTATCGAATCGGAAACCCCATTCGAGCACATGTTTGGCAACCTTTGAATATTCGAACACTGCCAAACTCGGCTCTCGCGTTCTTATATGTGGCTGAGGAGTGGATGCGGCCCTCCAGGGTGTGGATGCGGCCCTCCAGGGTTCTCGCTGTGCCTCATTCAGGCGAGCGGCGGCGGCACTAGTGAATGGCAGTGACATTCGCAGCCTAAAATAAATATATAAAAATTTGGGTAGTAGAGCAAGGGTATGGCTTAGGCTGTGGTTTAGCGCACATACACTGGATCGTAGGTACCGTGAGGAGCACTCCGGCTAATGAACGATCAGCCTCGGAGCCGTCTAGAGGTTGCAGAGCAGTCCAGGGTACGACAGGAATAGCGCCATCCATGTTTTGATTTATTGAACAGCTGATAATTAGCAAATCATAGCGCCATCTATTGGAAAAATGTACACTAAAACTTGCGGGTCTTGGAAATTGCTTGATGCACGCAGCTCCATGAGTTTGTGAGTATGTGTGCACATGTATAGGAAGACTGTTTGCCAATTAATGAATTTGAATGAAATTTTCAGCTTATGTTCAACATATTTTATTAAATTTTTTCCAATTTTTTTAAAATGCAACCCCATTAATTTAAAGGCTTTGAGGGCAACAAACCTCAATTTAAATATTTGGGGTAATTTGGAGCCGGGATGCAAAATCTAACAAAAATCAAAATTATATAAAATAAATATAAAACTAACAACAAAATTTGCTGACTCTAACTTAAATGACGTGAGATATAATTTAATAGCAAACATTCGATAATGTTTTTAATCGATAACATGAAAATTAAAATAGTTATCGACTTTTTATTTAACAAACTCTTTTCGTGCTATTCACGGACCTACATAAAAAATTTCAAGTTTGTAGCTCTTACAGGTTCTGAGGACGACGCGTTCATACATGCGGACAGACGGACGGACAGACAGACAGACGGACGGACAGGGCTAAATCGACTCGGCTTGTCTCCCTGATAAAGAATATATATACTTTATAGGGTCTGACACGCCTCCTTCTGCCTGTTACATACATTTCAACAAAAACATTATACCCTGATTTCCCATTTTCAATGGGTTCAGGGTATAAAAATAAAAATTTTATAACAAGTAAGAGTGCTCTAGTCGAGACCGCTTGACAAAGAGATCCCCTGAACCCTGCGAAGAACTGCGATTGCTAAGAGCCGCTAACATTCTCCATTACTTTTATATGTACATATGTAGCAAGCAATACATACACACACACACACGCACGCACAAGAACACACACAGACGCACGCACAAGAACACAATCTGCTAACTGTACATTATGACTCATCAGCTTCGCTGATGCTGCAAGAGGCCGATAATAGGAGATATTAAATGTTTAATAACTTTTTTTCTAGACGAACGATTTCAAATCAAATTTGATCAAATTTGTTGGGCGTGATCATGACATTCATATGTGTATATGTGCCAAAGCACAAGTCTCTAGTACTTGAAATAACTGATTTAGCAATTTAAGGCGATAGGGCAATTTGGGGGCGTGGCATCCAAAATTTACCAAAAACCGAAATTGCAGAAGGCTCAAATAACACTAAATGCAAAATTTGAATTAAATATAATTTTATAACTAAATGAAGATATCGGTTTTTATTCGATAATTTTCAGAAAACCATTATACCCTGATTTCCAATTTTCAATGGGTTCAGGGTATAATAATATTACTATCTATTAATACCATTTCTTTAAAAAGAGGGAGGTGTAGCATATTATACGTTAAATAAGCATATGCCCAAAGTATTGTAGTGTATACAATATCTGGTGTCATGTGCACTCATATACACAGTGGCACTTTTGTCGCTGTGTTTACGTAACACATCCGCACATAAGCCGTAATATGATCCGGCTACATGTGGACGGGCCTGCAGCGTAAGATCTGCAGCATAAGCATTTATGCCTTTATGTATATGCCGTCTGCATATACATACATATGTATATATGCTACGCTCTCCCATTCTGTCGCTGCTCTCAGAGGCAGAACTCTTTTATGTATACATTATGTATTTAGGCTAAGCTTATTCAAAACCGATGAAATGTCCTCCTCTAAAGCATAAATATTTTGTCTTGAAAGAGCATCGGCAACGAAGTTTTCTTTTTCCCGGTTTAAAAAAAATTTGGGCATTATGTTCATCAATGTACGCTTTCCACCTTTTGATTTTCGCGTTTGTGTTCTTGTCGGAAACGGCAAATGTAAGTGGCTGATGGTCAGTAAATATTGTAAGGTTACGTTCTTCCAGCTGGGGCAGACTCAGCCTGGCCCAGGGTCACCTACAAGACAATTTATAGGATGCTGGGACGCACTGGGGTAGGGGACGGGAAATACGGCAACTCACGGCCGCTGGCGGAGCTGCTCTCGCCTGGGAATGTCGAGTCGGCGATAGCTGCACCGCGCCGGTCAACTCAAGATGGAAGGATGGCAAGAGGGGGGTTGATATTGCCACTACCCGCCCGTTCAAAGTTCAGCAAAACGCACAAGTCGCCTCAAATTGTTTTATTGGACTTATTTTCGCTAATTTTCTTATCACTTACTTCCTTTCTGCAATAATCTTCTTTCCTTTCCCTTAGTCTGCGCCTCACTCTTTCTCCTTTTCTCCTGACAACACTTTTCGTTTCACTCGCTATTTCTTCTTAACCGCGACCGCTCACTCTCAGCTACCGACACAGACTGACCTCTCCTCTAAACCGCCCTCACTCTCATCGCGATTTCGTTTCTGTCGCGAGGCGACAAATGCGCCGCGACAACTTCGGCTGTGCTGCTGATCTGCCGGCAGCGCGGCGCCCAACTCCGAACTCGCTCACTGGGCCCTCCACGGGCCGCTTCTGCGCTTCATTGCGCCTACGTCTAAACTTCATAACTTAGCTCTTAATAAAATCTCTTACTCACTATGATTATTCACTATACAAGATCAACTTATGACTAACTTACTACTACCAAATACAGACTAACGATTCCATAATCAAACAGCTTAATAACTACAAATTGCATCTTAATAACTACAAATTCCCTAACTTACTAACTATAAATTACATCTTAATAACTACAAATTCCCTAACTTACTAACTACAAATTACATCTGTGAGGTGGCGGTTTTTCCCCGCCGCCTCACACCCCCCCTTTCGTTGAATAAAGCGGCCTCCTGGCCGTGCTCCTCCGACCTATCTCGCCGCGTTGCGCCTCAGTCAGCGAAGCGGCAACACACCTTCACGGTGGCTCCCTCCGGCGACCCTCGTGACGCTTACCGACATACCGCCCGCGTCGATCCGGAAACGCGTCCTCCGGAACCTCTCCTGGCGCGTGGAAATTTCCGCCTTGAGTAGCCGCACCACCTCGCTGCTCAGGAGCGTGCCCTTCGGGATCACCTGCCAAGACGCGGGGATCGCCATCTCGGCCGGTACCTCCTCTTCGCTGAGGAGATCCATCGTATGCCTGCCGCAGCGCTCGTGGGTGTGGGGTCGCCTTCGCCTCTCATGGCACGTCGGTGGGGGCGCCTCCATCTGGGTCCGCAGCAAGCGCTCCCCTGTCGGTGCGGCGCGCTTCGCGTTGTGGACGACTCCAGGGCGGTAGCGGACGCTGACCCGAGGGAGCCCGCTATCCCTTCTCGTCCACCGGTCCACCCCGGCCAGCCATTCGTGGATGGCGGAGTTCCCATCCCGGGGGACCGAGGGTAGAGGCCCCTGAATGTGCCCGTTGTTGGGTCCTGGGGGCCGCTCGCCGCCCGGCTCGCTCCTAGGCCGACTCGCCTCTCCACCATCGGGAGACCTGCGCCCCTGCGGGCTCGCCGGTTGGCTCGGCCTCTGGCGAGGTCGGCTCCCAGCTCGCAGGGCGTGTGCTGGGCTCCTCCCCTGCGAAGAGTTCCTCCCAGTCGTCGGATAATGGCTGCTGGGGACGGCCGCCGCTCGGCCCGTCCTTCGGCGGAGTCGCCTCCCAGCTCTCGGAAGACACGCTGAGCTCCCCCCCCGTGAATATCTCCTCCCAGTTGATGGGGGATGACTGTTGGGGACGGCTGCCGTTCGGCCTGTCCTTCGGTGGGGGTCCCCTCCCAGCTCGCGGAGAATACGTTGTGCCCTTCTCCCGCGAAGATTTCTTCCCAATTGATAGGGGATGGCTGCTGGGGACGGCTGCCACTCGGCCCGTCCTTCGGCGGAGTCGCCTCCCAGCTCGCGGAGGACTCGCTGAGCTCCCCCCCCGTGAATATCTCCTCCCAGTTGATGGCGGTTGGGGACGGCGGCCGCTCGGCCCGTCCTTCGGCGGGGTTACCACCCTACTCATGGAGGGTACGCTCATCTCTGGGTCCCTCGTGGCCTCCTCCATACTGGCGTAGCGGACGAATTCTTCGTCATCGCCGTGGATGCTCAGCACGTCATCCATCTTCTTCCTGAAAGCAAACACACCATTAGTACATGCCGTGACTCCCTCATATAACGAACGGGTGATCCGTTATTACACTCGTCGTGGGCATCCATGTGATTGGAGTCTGCCACGACCTCGGACCTCATGCGAAACTTCGACCGGTTTCGCCGCCCTCCCCGTCTTCTTGTCCGTCATGTTTCGTGGGCTCTACGTCACCTTCAGCTTCTTCTCGGAAGAATGGCTTCAGCTGCGCCACACTGGCCACCCTTCTCTTGCGCTCGCCCTCCCTCGCGAGTCGCACGATATTGGGGAAAACAAATTTGACGATCCGGTAAGGGCCGTCAAACTTTGGAGCCAGTTTTGCAGCGAAACCTTCGGCTGCGTTGGACAGTTGGTGCCGACGAAGCAGCACCAGGGACCCGATTGTGGGTCGCCACTCACGCCTACGAAGGTTGTAGTATCGTCCTTGGTCCCTCGACGCCTTCTGCAGATTGCTGCGTGCGATCGAGAAGATCTCACGCAGTCGATCCTGCCTTTCGTGGGCGCTGAGTTCCTTGGTCGCTGATCCCGGGGTCACCTCGTCATACAGCGCGGCCGGCAAGCGTGGTTCCCGCCCCAACATCAAGAATGACGGGCTGAAGCCAGTCGAGTCCGCCACACTCGAATTCACCGCCAGCGCTATTTCAGGCAGCAGCTCGTCCCACGAACTTTGATGGCCCTCGATGAACAGCGCTACCATGGTCTTCACCGTGCGGTTCGTCCTCTCCGTCGGATTCTCCTGGGGGCAATAAGGGGCCGTATATTGCAGAGTGACTCCCAGTGACTCCATGAACGATCGGAAGCTTTTGCTCGCGAACTGCACCCCCGTTGTCACACACGAACGTCCTCGGTACCCCGAACCGACCAAGGATTCGTTCGCGGAATGCTGTCTGCAGAGTCGCGGCCGTCGCCCTCCTCAGGGGCACGAGTTCCACCCATTTGGCGAACGCATCGTGGAACACTAGCAGCATGGTGTTCCCATGCTTCGATCGGGGCAACGGACCCACGAAATCCGCGCAGAGTACCGCCATCGGCTCAGCCACTTGCCTCGTCAACATCTGGCCTGCCGGTCGGCGCTGCTCGCCCTTGAATTTCTGACACGGCTCGCAGCATCTCACGTACTTGGCGGCGTCCCGAAACATGCCGGGCCAGTAGTAGCGCTGGGCGAGCCGGCACGCCGTCTTCCGCACGCCTTGGTGACCGGCCGTGGGAGCGTCGTGGCACTCTCGCATCACCCGTCCTCGCTGCTCCACGGGGACGCACAGCTTCCACGGGATGTAGTCCTCTTCGTCCGTCCGATGACCCAGATTCCGGTACAGCTGTCCGTTCTCCTCCACGTAGTCGGCGAACTTCTCAGGCTCTCGAGATATCCTCTCCCGCATCTTCGCGATCCACCTGCACGCCGTTCCAGCTGCCACTGCCTGTTGACAGACCTCAAGAGGCTGCCTCGAGAGGGCGTCGGCCACCACGTTTAGTTTCCCTCGCCGATATTGGACGTCGAATTGGAACTGCTGCAACTCCAATGCCCACCGAGCAATTCTTCCCGTGGGACTCTCGATCGAGTTCAGCCACTTGAGTGCTAGGTGATCCGTTACCACCTCGAACCTATAACCCTCCAGATAGCAGCGCATCATCCTGATCGCCCACACGATGGCCAAACACTCTTTCTCGGTCGCCGAGTAGTTCACCTCCGCTCGCAGCAGTCTTCGACTCGCGTATGCGATCACCCGTTCTTCCCCCTCTACCGTCTGCGTCAGCACGGCGCCCAACCCATAATCACTGGCGTCGGTCTGCAACACAAACTTAGAGGAGAAGTCCGGGCATGCCAAAACGGGCGCGGTCGTCAGCTTGTCCTTGAGCCTCCGGAGCGCCTCCTCCTGTTCTTGGTCCCACTTCCACTTGACGCCTTTCTTCAGGAGTGACGTCATCGGCTGCACCAAGGATGCGAAGTCCGGTACGAAACGCCTGTACCATGACGCCATCCCCAAGCATTGCCGCAGCTCCTTGAGGTTTGAGGGAGCTGGGAGTTTCCGGATCGCTTCCACCTTGGCCGGATCCGTACTGATTCCCCTCCCCTGTCACCACATGCCCCAGGTAGACTAACTTCTCCCTGAAGAAACTGCATTTCTTGCGATTGACTTTGAGGTTGGCTGCTCTCAACCTTCGAAATACCTCCCTCAAGTTCGCCATATGCTGCTCTTTATCGGCGCCTATCACCACGATATCATCTAGGTACGCAAACGCGTACGGCTCCATCTCCGGCCCTATGACCTTGTCGAGCGCCCTCTGGAACGTTGCCCCGGCCGAGTGCAAACCGAAAGGCATCACCCGCCATTGGAACAAACCCCGCCCCGGCACAGTGAACGCCGTGCATTCCCTACTGTCCGCCGCCATAGGTATTTGCCAATAGCCGCTCTTTAAGTCTAGCGTCGAGATGACACGCGCGTGCCGCAACCTCTCAAGGATGTAATTGATCCGAGGGACTGGGTAAGCATCGGGTATCGAATGAGCGTTCAATTGCCGGTAGTCGATGCACATGCGCCATTCCCCCGTCTTCTTCTTTACCAAGACTATCGGCGCGCTGTGCGGACTTCTGGACGGCTCAATTGCTCCAATTCGAAGCAGCTCCTCAACCTGCTCGTCAATCACCCTCTGCATGGCGGGATTCTTAGGATAATACCTCTGCTTCAGAGGCCTATCATCCCTCATCCGGATGCTATGCTCGCCGACGTGGGACACCCCTTCGAGTTGTTCGAACAGTGCCAGTTCGTCCTCGAGGAACCTCTTGATCCCACTCTCTAGATCGGCCGGCCATTCCGTATGCCCTCCGTCCGGCTCCACCTCGTTCTCGCCCTCGCCCTCAATCTCTCCTGCCTCGGGCAAGCGCTCGTTCATCACCTGGCCCGTTACCATCTCCCTTCTCATCGGCCATTTCCCCACCACTGCATTCGCTCTTCGGCGGCGCCACCCCTGGGTTCCGGCTCCCCCCTCTTGGGCGTCGTGCAGGCGTCTCCCGTCCTCCGCCCGGGGCACCCTCTAACGACGTATCCTTGGAGATGGATGGTAACCCCTTCCCCCGATATTGTGGCCTCAGTTCTCACGTGGGAGCTCGGCGCCTCCACAGCGCACGGTCGTCCCCACGGCGGCCAGGAAATCCATCCCTAGGATGACCTGGTCCAACATGGTCAGCATGATGAGCAGCGCCATCTGCACGGCCCTGCCGGCGAGGTCCACTCGCACGCTCATCCGCTTCCTCACGTCTAACGACGACCCGTCCGCCAACCTGATGCGCGAGTGCACCCTCTCCACCTTTCCCGTGATCGCCTCCCTCCGCACGCAGTCTCCGCTCATGAAACTGCGGCTAGCCCCTGTGTCGATCGTGGCGTTGATTTCGCGGCCGGCGATCCTAACGCGCGCTACGATCCGGCTTTCCTTCACGATCAACGGACGTTCGCGCAGCTCCCTTACGATCGGTTGGCGTCGCCCCTTCCCTGAGGGGGACGCCCTTGCCCGTTTCCCGAGTCTGTCAAGCTACAGCAGTCTCGCGTGCCGACCCCTACTTTCCCGCATCGTTGGCAAAAGACCACCCGCTCGTTAGGGCATTCTCGCGCAAAATGACCTGGCTGAGAACACCGGAAACACACCCGCCTCGCGTCAGAACCAGCGCGGTTCTCTGGAGCCATCATCCGATGCATGGCTTCGGCCGGCCTCGCGCCGGTCGGCATCGGACTTCCGACCCTCGGCTCGCTTAACCGTTGCTCCGTCGGCTGAGATCGGAACGGGTTGTTCGGTCGCGTCTCCGGCGGATTGACCCAATCACCACCTGCCCGAGTCGAGCCCGACTTCTGGCCCACTCTTCGCGTCTCTTCCCCGAATTCTGCCCTCTGCTCCCTTACGCATTCATATTCCGCAGCCAATTGCGTCAGCTGGGACAGAGACGAGAAATCTTGGCGCCGCACATACATCCGATACTCAGGAGCCGTATTCTCATACACTCGATACAACTCCTGAGCCAGACTGTAGTTGGCGTGGCGCATCAATACCCTGATCTCCACCAAGTAGTCCTTGAAGGCCTCACCTCTCCGCTGCCTTCGGCCCCTAATCTGATCCTCGAGGCGCTCGAAATATTGTGGGGGCATGAAGAAGTCCAGAAATTCGGTCCGGAATCTACCCCAAGACGCACTCCTCAACCCGCTGGTCAGGAACCATTTCGCAGCCTTATCCACCAGCACCTCGCTTACCACCCTAGGTAGGTTATCGAGCTCGATGCCATACGTGATGGCTCTCTCCTCCAAAATCTCGAGGAAGCCCAACGGATCCGTCTGGCCGTCGTAGCACATGCCCCACCTCCGGACCTGTTCGGCTTCGCACCTACGCGGCCGACCCCCGTGCTCCACGTAAGCCATCGGCACTCGCGAACCTACCTCCGAGTCCGCGCGTAACCCCCGGTCGTTGGTCGCGACCTTGGGTTCCCCTCGCGCATCGTTAACCCGAATCTCGGGCACATCGTTGCTCCCCGGGGGCCTCGGACCGAATGTCGGGGCCGGGATATGTCCATATAGCTGTGATTTCCTTAAGTCGGGTTCGGACTTACGGCAAGATTGATGCCCAAGTCCCGACACGACACTTCCCAGACTGGGCTCCGACGCCTTGGCATCCAGGGATTCTAATTCGGCTAGCCGGGCCCAGACCTCCGCGGAATGGCCACCGCCTTGGATGAAGCTAGCTAAGCGTCTACGCAGCTCCTCTACCCGGCCGTCTTTCTCTAGCCCGAACTCTTGGGCCACAGACATCAACTCCTCTTTCCGCCTTAGGTACACCCAACGGACGCCCACCCCCGGATTCTGACATTCGCTCGGATCCATGGTCGTGTTAGTGAGAATTTTTACTTATTAAAAAAAAGTTTATTTTTACTCTATTTATTTTTACTTAATTGCCTTTATTTAATTTTATTAAATAGGAAAAAAAAAATATATATATATATATATATATATATATATATATATTTTTTTTTTTTTTTTTTTTTTTACTTAAATTTTTTTTTTTTTTTTTTCTACTTTATTTAATTTTATTATTATTATTTTTTTTTTTTTTTTTTTTTTTTTATTTATTTTATTTAATTTTATTTATTTAAATTTTCGTTTATTTAAATTTTATTTAATTTTATTTATTTAAACTTTCGTTTATTTAAATTTTATTTAATTTATTATTTATCTTTATTTAATTTTATTTATTTAAATTTTCGTTTATTTAAGTTTTATTTAATTTTATTTATTTAAACTTTCGTTTATTTAAATTTTATTTAATTTATTATTTATCTTTATTTAATTTTATTTATTTAAATTTTTTATTTATTCGGACTTTGATTTTATTTCCATTTATTTTATTTCACTCACTTTACCACGGCCCTCGGCCCACTGTTCCCCCACACTAGCTGTGCAAATTTCGAGGCACCGCGCACCGAAATTTCCCCACTTGTTTGCGTGGTCCCGACCCACGGTCAGCCTCTCGCTCTCCGACATACGCACCGCTATCAGCCAACGGCACCGACAATGCTCTCCCTCGCACGCCGATCACAAGCGTGTCTTCGCTTGTCGCGTCACTTCTGTGTGTGTGTGTGTAGCTGGCTGCCGTCGCTCGCTTGGCCACGGCTTCACTCTCTCGCTCTCTTTCCCTTTGCGCTCGCCCTTCGTTGCTGGGCTCGAGTGCATTCACACGCGTCGGCCGTCTCTTCCTTCTCCTCCTATTCCGCTATTCTTCTTCTAGACTTATGAGCGCTAGCTCGAACGCTCACTGCCGAAATTTTCGGCACCTCTTCCCCCGCCCGTTTTACTTACGTCTCTTATGCCTACAATTGCAATTGGCGCGCCAATTCGATAAAGCTGCACGCCAGAAATCTTAGCGTTCTGGGCCGATTATGAGCGTATTTATTTGGGCACACGATGCGGGGCTTTATGCCGCCCGCGTACCACACTCCCCTACGTCCCAGGGTCCCTGCTCGGGCGCCACTTGTAAGGGTACGTTCTTCCAGCTGGGGCAGACTCAGCCTGGCCCAGGGTCACCTACAAGACAATTTATAGGATGCTGGGACGCACTGGGGTAGGGGACAGGAAATACGGCAACTCACGGCCGCTGGCGGAGCTGCTCTCGCCTGGGAATGTCGAGTCGGCGATAGCTGCACCGCGCCGGTCAACTCAAGATGGAAGGATGGCAAGAGGGGGGGGTTGCGATTGCCACTACCCGCCCGTTCAAAGTTCAGCAAAACGCACAAGTCGCCTCAAATTGTTTTATTGGACTTATTTTCACTAATTTTCTTATCACTTACTTCCTTTCTGCAATAATCTTCTTTCCTTTTCCTTAGTCTGCGCCTCACTCTTTTTCCTTTTCTCCTGACAACACTTTTCGTTTCACTCGCTATTTCTTCTTAACCGCGACCGCTCACTCTCAGCTACCGACACAGACTGACCTCTCCTCTAAACCGCCCTCACTCTCATCGCGATTTCGTTTCTGTCGCGAGGCGACAAATGCGCCGCGACAACTTCGGCTGTGCTGCTGATCTGCCGGCAGCGCGGCGCCCAACTCCGAACTCGCTCACTGGGCCCTCCACGGGCCGCTTCTGCGCTTCATTGCGCCTACGTCTAAACTTCATAACTTAGCTCTTAATAAAATCTCTTACTCACTATGCTTATTCACTATACAAGATCAACTTATGACTAACTTACTACTACCAAATACAGACTAACGATTCCATAATCAAACAGCTTAATAACTACAAATTGCATCTTAATAACTACAAATTCCCTAACTTACTAACTACAAATTACATCTTAATAACTACAAATTCCCTAACTTACTAACTACAAATTACATCTGTGAGGTGGCGGTTTTTCCCCGCCGCCTCACAATATATTTAAATTCTTTACGCCGTACAGATAGTTTCGAAGGGTTTTTAAAGCCCACACTATCGCAAGTAGCTCACGTTCATTTGTCGCGAAATTCAGTTCGTTGTCTTTTAAGATTCTTGATATCATCGTAATTGGTTTTTTTTCTTGTGACAAAACAGCACCTAAACCAGAAGACGAAGCATCTGTGGTCAAGTCAAATGGTTTTTGGTAATCAGGGTATAGAAGCATTACGTCCTCTGAGGCTAAGATATTTTTCAATTTTTCGAAAGACAATCTTTGTTCCTCATTGAGACTTACTGGAATTTTCCTTGACTGTCCAGCACTTGCTTTACCATTATCACCCTTAAGTATGTCAGTTAACGGTTTAGCTATAGATGCAAAATCTTTTATAAAACACCTATAGTAGCCTGCTAAGCCGAGGAATGATCTAATTTGGAACAGGTTGGTAGGCTGCTCGAATTTACCAATTGTGGTTGTAATACCGCCCCGGGAAACCACGAATCCAAGATACTCGACTTTTTCCTTAAAGAAGTGGGACTTTTCTCGTGATACCCTCATGTTAGCGTTATACAGTTTGTCTAATACCCAATCAATATGGTAGACGTGGTTTTCCATATTCTCAGAGAATATAATCACGTCATCTACATAAACATAGCACGATTTGCCAATCTGTTCGCGAAGGACGTCATCAATTGCCCGCTGAAAGATTCCGGGGAGCGTTTTTTAAACCGAAGGGAAGTCTACAGAATTCGTACTTCCCATTTCCTACAGAAAATGCGGTTTTTTCCCTATCTTTTTTCCGCGAGAAGGATTTGATGAAATCCTGACTTCAAATCAAGAGTTGTGAAGTATTTGGCTTGTCCGAGGTTTGAAAGAATTGCAGTGATATTGGGTATAGGGTATTTATCATCGATTGTTTTAGAATTTAATTTCCTGAAGTCGATAACAAGGCGTTTTTTCCTATTTCCTTGTTCGTCTACTCCTTTTTTGTCAACTACCCACAAGGGATTATTATAAGGGGATACTGATGGTCTGATAATATTATCCCTCAACATGTCACTAGTCTCTCTATTGACAAAGTCTGAAACCCCAACGGGTATGGATAGTGCCTAGAGTAGATCGGGTTCTCGTCTTCTGTTCGGATTGTGGCTATGATATTTGTGTTGTAAGGTAAAGCTTCGTTTGGGTCAGCGAAAACACTAACATTTTTGTAAATTTTTCTCTGATTCCTGGGGGGTACTTCTATGTCTTTTACCTCTGTAAAATTGACATTTAAACTTTTTGGAATTGAATTTTTTCGGATCCGGACTGGGTTTTTAACGTGCTGCTTTTAAAGTCTAAAGTCTAAAAAAAGTCTAAAAAACTCTTGTTCTATTATATAAATCGGTCTTTTGTCAGAGTAAGCAAAGTCAAGTCTGTTTATAATAGCTTTAAAATTCAAAGGTGTGTCGTAGGAAGACAGTACCATATCAGCCGAGCCTTTAATTTTATTTCTCAGAATGCCCAGTGCCTGATAATGTTTTGAACTTCCATCATGACTCTCAAAAAATCTTATATGCCGTATGCGCAGCTTTTCGCCACGAGACATATGTTTCAATTTTTCCCTCGAAATCGGGTACCGATTTCACAATATCTAAAGTCTCATTACACTCGATGCCCGGAATTATCTCGGCATCTTTGAAGATTTCTACTTCTGGTACGGACGTTGTTATGTTCTTGAATTCATTTCTAATATCCTGAATTTGTTCTTCAAATACCTGCGCCTGACCTTGCAGTGCACTGGCAACAGATATTGACTCAAACTCTAATATTGCTTTCAAATTTTCCTCATTTAAAGACATTTTGTTTGCTACTTTTGTTGGTACTAGTTTTTCTTTTAAATCTTTTAGTAACTCTTCTAACTCACTATCGTATTCTTTACTGTCACTTTCGCTCATAAGATATTTTTTAATCTTCTTTTTTTTTTTTTTCGTGTTACAAAGATACAAGGCACTCTCAATAATTTTCACTTCTTTGAATTTGTATTTTTATTTTTAAACAAGCACTCTACTTACATGTCTACTTTTAAATATGTGTAAAAATATGTTATATAGAATAATTCGCTGATGTGTGTTGTCTTGTATAGGGCGCGCATATCGAGTTTGTTTCAGAAATTCGATAACTGTTATCGTTTTATTGTTATCGATTAAAAACGAAAATCTAAATTCAGCTATAAAATTCTACCTAATTCATCTTTCTAGCTAGAGTCTTCAAATTTTGCATTTAGTGTTATGTAAGCCATACGCAATTTCGGTTTTTGTTAAATTTTGGGTGCCACGCCCCCTTCACCTCAAATTTGTAACTCCCGTATATCAAATACTAGAGACTTGTGCTTTGGCACACACATACATATGGATGACATGATCACGCCCAACAAGTTTGATCAAAATCGTTGGTCTAGAAAAAAGATTTATTAAACATTTAATTTCCCATAGCATTGCTATGCAAAGCAGTCAAAAAAAACGCACCGACTTCGGCTTGGCTTGTGTGTCTTGTGCCTGTGCGTGTGTGTGCATGTTTTGCTTGTAATGAACGTACATATGCATGTGTATATAAAAGAAATTAAGAATGCTTGGAATAGCGGTTCTTCGCAGGGTTCAGGGTCTCGACTAGAGTTTTCTTACTTGTTTAATAATTATTTTTCTAAATTGTTGATTTATTTATTTTTTTTCCTTGCAAACTCAAATGCCGTAATGACGATGTTGATTTCTTGCTCAGGGTGTTTGAGTACTTTTTTTTTTACAATAGGTTGGGCGCCAGTTAATATTGTTCTTTACTTGCGCGATGTCGCTAAGTATAAGATAATTAAAATCGACCGATTCCGTTTATTGTTCGTAAAAGACTAAAGCTAAAAGTACAAAATGTTCTTACGCTAAGCTAGCCCTGACCTATAATCGCTGTGTCAGCAATTATGCTGCATGGATCAAGTTCGTCGCGACGTCCGCGCGTGTAGCGTTGTCAGCGGAGAAGCGATTGCATGGGAAGCAGAAATATAGTTGCAGGTTTGCTGCCCATGCAGAATTTAGGCCGATGACCTATGTCAAGCCGGATGTGTTAACTCCTCCCTCGCTAGTTCGAAGGCCGTCCCCGGTTTTCCTCAGGGTGTCAATGACACTACGTAGCGATGCTTGCTCTTTGTTGTTTCTCCATTTTTGGAAGGTTTTATAACAGACGAATATAGCGGCTAGGATGGTGACAAATAGGGTGGTCATTATTATAGGCCATAATTTCATGTTCCTCTCGATGCTGCCAATATGATGAAGATTTTCGAAGTTCAATCTTTGGAGGTATGGCATGCTCAGAATTTTCTTATGACCAGTAATATTTAGTGTGGTTGACGTTGCTGAGCCTGGGTGTCTTTTGACGATATTTTTAATGTTTCTGTAGAGAGACCCATTTATTTGTATTTCCTCATCGAACGTCAACAAGTAAGTTCCGTGGATTGTTGTGTTGGTGCCGTTCTCTGTTTGGATTACGACCGTGTCCTCATTTACGATAATAATCCCGTCATCGATTATCTCCAGCGGTTGTAAGTTACTGGGACGGGTGTCACAGTGTGCTATGCCTCCCTGAGTGTAGCTGCTGGGCACAGGTTGTCGAATTTAGTTGCTTGCAGAATGTGGAGGTAAGCGTAGCGGTGCAATTTATGATTGGTATTATTTTATTACCGCAATCTGCGACGTTATTATTTTCTTCGAAGTGTAATATTGATCCGTTGTGTTGAACTGGAAACATGGTTATTTTTTTACAAACTAAACTAGGATTGGGGTATTTAATAATGAAATGTAAAAAATTATTATCTAATATTACGTTAACATAATATATTTCAATTAAATCAGTTATAGTTAGCCCTGCAGAGTGCTCATTTACCATTTTCTTTAAATCCTCTGAATCAAAAATTACCGGATTCACTATTTGTATCTTTGCAAATGTAATTGAAAACATTAGAGTCTCAAGTTCCGAAATCATAATTCTATTTCTATTGAGCAAAGTTCGGTAAAGTTCGCCCTGTCTCAATCTGCTTCTCTTTTGCAAATTTAATGATGTGTAAGGTTACGTTCTTCCAGCTGGGGCAGACTCAGCCTGGCCCAGGGTCACCTACAAGACAATTTATAGGATGCTGGGACGCACTGGGGTAGGGGGACGGGAAATACGGCAACTCACGGCCGCTGGCGGAGCTGCTCTCGCCTGGGAATGTCGAGTCGGCGATAGCTGCACCGCGCCGGTCAACTCAAGATGGAAGGATGGCAAGAGGGGGGGTTGCTATTGCCACTACCCGCCCGTTCAAAGTTCAGCAAAACGCACAAGTCGCCTCAAATTGTTTTATTGGACTTATTTTCGCTAATTTTCTTATCACTTACTTCCTTTCTGCAATAATCTTCTTTCCTTTCCCTTAGTCTGCGCCTCACTCTTTCTCCTTTTCTCCTGACAACACTTTTCGTTTCACTCGCTATTTCTTCTTAACCGCGACCGCTCACTCTTCAGCTACCGACACAGACTGACCTCTCCTCTAAACCGCCCTCACTCTCATCGCGATTTCGTTTCTGTCGCGAGGCGACAAATGCGCCGCGACAACTTCGGCTGTACTGCTGATCTGCCGGCAGCGCGGCGCCCAACTCCGAACTCGCTCACTGGGCCCTCCACGGGCCGCTTCTGCGCTTCATTGCGCCTACGTCTAAGCTTCATACCTTAGCTCTTAATAAAATCTCTTACTCACTATGCTTATTCACTATACATGATCAACTTATGACTAACTTACTACTACCAAATACAAACTAACGATTCCGTAATCAAACAGCTTAATAACTACAAATTGCATCTTAATAACTACAAATTCCCTAACTTACTAACTACAAATTACATCTTAATAACTACAAATTCCCTAACTTACTAACTACAAATTACAATGTGAGGTGGCGGTTTTTCCCCGCCGCCTCACACCCCCTTTCGTTGAATAAAGCGGCCTCCTGGCCGTGCTCCTCCGACCTATCTCGCCGCGTTGCGCCTCAGTCAGCGAAGCGGCAACACACCTTCACGGTGGCTCCCCGGCGACCCTCGTGACGCTTACCGACATACCGCCCGCGTCGATCCGGGAAACGCGTCCTCCGGAACCTCTCCTGGCGCGTGGAAATTTCAGCCTTGAGTAGCCGCACCACCTCGCTGCTCAGGAGCGTGCCCTTCGGGAGCACCTGCCAAGACGCGGGGATCGCCATCTCGGCCGGTACCTCCTCTTCGCTGAGGAGATCCATCGTATGCCTGCCGCAGCGCTCGTGGGTGTGGGGTCGCCTTCGCCTCTCATGGCACGTCGGTGGGGGCGCCCCCCGTCTGGGTCCGCAGCAAGCGCTCCCCCGTCGGTGCGGCGCGCTTCGCGTTGTGGACGACTCCAGGGCGGTAGCGGACGCTGACCCGAGGGAGCCCGCTATCCCTTCTCGTCCACCGGTCCACCCCGGCCAGCCATTCGTGGATGGCGGAGTTCCCATCCCGGGGGACCGAGGGTAGAGGCCCCTGACTATGCCCGTTGTTGGGTCCTGGGGGCCGCTCGCCGCCCGGCTCGCTCCTAGGCCGACTCGCCTCTCCACCATCGGGAGACCTGCGCCCCCTGCGGGCGCTCGCCGGTTGGCTCGGCCTCTGGCGAGGTCGGCTCCCAGCTCGCAGGGCGTGTGCTGGGCTCCTCCCCTGCGAAGAGTTCCTCCCAGTCGTCGGATAATGGCTGCTGGGGACGGCCGCCGCTCGGCCCGTCCTTCGGCGGAGTCGCCTCCCAGCTCTCGGAAGACACGCTGAGCTCCCCCCGTGAATATCTCCTCCCAGTTGATGGGGGGATGACTGTTGGGGACGGCCGCCGTTCGGCCTGTCCTTCGGTGGGGTCCCCTCCCAGCTCGCGGAGAATACGTTGTGCCCTTCTCCCGCGAAGATTTCTTCCCAATTGATAGGGGATGGCCGCTGGGGACGGCTGCCACTCGGCCCATCCTTCGGCGGAGTCGCCTCCCAGCTCGCGGAAGACTCGCTGAGCTCCCCCGTGAATATCTCCTCCCAGTTGATGGGGGATGACGGTTGGGGACGGCGGCCGCTCGGCCCGTCCTTCGGCGGGGTTACCACCCTACTCGTGGAGGGTACGCTCATCTCTGGGTCCCTCGTGGCCTCCTCCATACTGGCGTAGCGGACGAATTCTTCGTCATCGCCGTGGATGCTCAGCACGTCATCCATCTTCTTCCTGAAAGCAAACACACCATTAGTACATGCCGTGACTCCCTCATATAACGAACGGGTGATCCCTTAATACACTCGTCGTGGGCATCCATGTGATTGGAGTCTGCCACGACCTCGGACCTCATGCGAAACTTCGACCGGTTTCGCCGCCCTCCCCGTCTTCTTGTCCGTCATGTTTCGTGGGCTCTACGTCACCTTCAGCTTCTTCTCGGAAGAATGGCTTCAGCTGCGCCACACTGGCCACCCTTCTCTTGCGCTCGCCCTCCCTCGCGAGTCGCACGATATTGGGGAAAACAAATTTGACGATCCGGTAAGGGCCGTCAAACTTTGGAGCCAGTTTTGCAGCGAAACCTTCGGCTGCGTTGGACAGTTGGTGCTGACGAAGCAGCACCAGGGACCCGATTGTGGGTCGCCACTCACGCCTACGAAGGTTGTAGTATCGTCCTTGGTCCCTCGACGCCTTCTGCAGATTGCTGCGTGCGATCGAGAAGATCTCACGCAGTCGATCCTGCCTTTCGTGGGCGCTGAGTTCCTTGGTCGCTGATCCCGGGGTCACCTCGTCATACAGCGCGGCCGGCAAGCGTGGTTCCCGCCCCAACATCAAGAATGACGGGCTGAAGCCAGTCGAGTCCGCCACACTCGAATTCACCGCCAGCGCTATTTCAGGCAGCAGCTCGTCCCACGAACTTTGATGGCCCTCGATGAACAGCGCTACCATGGTCTTCACCGTGCGGTTCGTCCTCTCCGTCGGATTCTCCTGGGGGCAATAAGGGGCCGTATATTGCAGAGTGACTCCCAGTGACTCCATGAACGATCGGAAGCTTTTGCTCGCGAACTGCACCCCGTTGTCACACACGAATGTCCTCGGTACCCCGAACCGACCAAGGATTCGCTCGCGGAATGCTGTCTGCAGAGTCGCGGCCGTCGCCCTCCTCAGGGGCACGAGTTCCACCCATTTGGCGAACGCATCGTGGAACACTAGCAGCATGGTGTTCCCATGCTTCGATCGAGGCAACGGACCCACGAAATCCGCGCAGAGTACCGCCATCGGCTCAGCCACTTGCCTCGTCAACATCTGGCCTGCCGGTCGGCGCTGCTCGCCCTTGAATTTCTGACACGGCTCGCAGCATCTCACGTACTTGGCGGCGTCCCGAAACATGCCGGGCCAGTAGTAGCGCTGGGCGAGCCGGCACGCCGTCTTCCGCACGCCTTGGTGACCGGCCGTGGGAGCGTCGTGGCACTCTCGCATCACCCGTCCTCGCTGCTCCACGGGGACGCACAGCTTCCACGGGATGTAGTCCTCTTCGTCCGTCCGATGACCCAGATTCCGGTACAGCTGTCCGTTCTCCTCCACGTAGTCGGCGAACTTCTCAGGCTCTCGAGCTATCCTCTCCCGCATCTTCGCGATCCACCTGCACGCCGTTCCAGCTGCCACTGCCTGTTGACAGACCTCAAGAGGCTGCCTCGAGAGGGCGTCGGCCACCACGTTTAGTTTCCCTCGCCGATATTGGACGTCGAATTGGAATTGCTGCAACTCCAATGCCCACCGAGCAATTCTTCCCGTGGGACTCTCGATCGAGTTCAGCCACTTGAGTGCTAGGTGATCCGTTACCACCTCGAACCTATAACCCTCCAGATAGCAGCGCATCATCCTGATCGCCCACACGATGGCCAAACACTCTTTCTCGGTCGCCGAGTAGTTCACCTCCGCTCGCAGCAGTCTTCGACTCGCGTATGCGATCACCCGTTCTTCCCCCTCTACCGTCTGCGTCAGCACGGCGCCCAACCCATAATCACTGGCGTCGGTCTGCAACACAAACTTAGAGGAGAAGTCCGGGCATGCCAAAACGGGCGCGGTCGTCAGCTTGTCCTTGAGCCTCCGGAGCGCCTCCTCCTGTTCTTGGTCCCACTTCCACTTGACGCCTTTCTTCAGGAGTGACGTCATCGGCTGCACCAAGGATGCGAAGTCCGGTACGAAACGCCTGTACCATGACGCCATCCCCAAGCATTGCCGCAGCTCCTTGAGGTTTGAGGGAGCTGGGAGTTTCCGGATCGCTTCCACCTTGGCCGGACCCGTACTGATTCCCTCCCCTGTCACCACATGCCCCAGGTAGACTAACTTCTCCCTGAAGAAACTGCATTTCTTGCGATTGACTTTGAGGTTGGCTGCCCTCAACCTTCGAAATACCTCCCTCAAGTTCGCCATATGCTGCTCTTTATCGGCGCCTATCACCACGATATCATCTAGGTACGCAAACGCGTACGGCTCCATCTCCGGCCCTATGACCTTGTCGAGCGCCCTCTGGAACGTTGCCCCGGCCGAGTGCAAACCGAAAGGCATCACCCGCCATTGGAACAAACCCCGCCCCGGCACAGTGAACGCCGTGCATTCCCTACTGTCCGCCGCCATAGGTATTTGCCAATAGCCGCTCTTTAAGTCTAGCGTCGAGATGACACGCGCGTGCCGCAACCTCTCAAGGATGTAATTGATCCGAGGGACTGGGTAAGCATCGGGTATCGAATGAGCGTTCAATTGCCGGTAGTCGATGCACATGCGCCATTCCCCCGTCTTCTTCTTTACCAAGACTATCGGCGCGCTGTGCGGACTTCTGGACGGCTCAATTGCTCCAATTCGAAGCAGCTCCTCAACCTGCTCGTCAATCACCCTCTGCATGGCGGGATTCTTAGGATAATACCTCTGCTTCAGAGGCCTATCATCCCTCATCCGGATGCTATGCTCGCCGACGTGGGACACCCCTTCGAGTTGTTCGAACAGTGCCAGTTCGTCCTCGAGGAACCTCTTGATCCCACTCTCTAGATCGGCCGGCCATTCCGTATGCCCTCCGTCCGGCTCCACCTCGTTCTCGCCCTCGCCCTCAATCTCTCCTGCCTCGGGCAAGCACTCGTTCATCACCTGGCCCGTTACCATCTCCTTCTCATCGGCCATTTCCCCACCACTGCATTCGCTCTTCGGCGGCGCCACCCCTGGGTTCCGGCTCCCCCGTCTTGGGCGTCGTGCAGGCGTCTCCCGTCCTCCGCCCGGGGCACCCTCTAACGACGTATCCTTGGAGATGGATGGTAACCCCTTCCCCGATATTGTGGCCTCAGTTCTCACGTGGAGCTCGGCGCCTCCACAGCGCACGGTCGTCCCCACGGCGGCCAGGAAATCCATCCCTAGGATGACCTGGTCCAACATGGTCGGCATGATGAGCAGCGCCATCTGCACGGCCCTGCCGGCGAGGTCCACTCGCACGCTCATCCGCTTCCTCACGTCTAACGACGACCCGTCCGCCAACTTGATGCGCGAGTGCACCCTCTCCACCTTTCCCGTGATCGCCTCCCCTCCGCACGCAGTCTCCGCTCATGAAACTGCGGCTAGCCCCTGTGTCGATCGTGGCGTTGATTTCGCGGCCGGCGATCCTAACGCGCGCTACGATCCGGCTTTCCTTCACGATCAACGGACGTTCGCGCAGCTCCCTTACGATCGGTTGGCGTCGCCCCTTCCCTGAGGGGGACGCCCTTGCCCGTTTCCCGAGTCTGTCAAGCTACAGCAGTCTCGCGTGCCGACCCCTACTTTCCCGCATCGTTGGCAAAAGACCACCCGCTCGTTAGGGCATTCTCGCGCAAAATGACCTGGCTGAGAACACCGGAAACACGCCCGCCTCGCGTCAGAACCAGCGCGGTTCTCTGGAGCCATCATCCGATGCATGGCTTCGGCCGGCCTCGCGCCGGTCGGCATCGGACTTCCGACCCTCGGCTCGCTTAACCGTTGCTCCGTCGGCTGAGATCGGAACGGGTTGTTCGGTCGCGTCTCCGGCGGATTGACCCAATCACCACCTGCCCGAGTCGAGCCCGACTTCTGGCCCACTCTTCGCGTCTCTTCCCCGAATTCTGCCCTCTGCTCCCTTACGCATTCATATTCCGCAGCCAATTGCGTCAGCTGGGACAGAGACGAGAAATCTTGGCGCCGCACATACATCCGATACTCAGGAGCCGTATTCTCATACACTCGATACAACTCCTGAGCCGGACTGTAGTTGGCGTGGCGCATCAATACCCTGATCTCTACCAAGTAGTCCTTGAAGGCCTCACCTCTCCGCTGCCTTCGGCCCCTAATCTGATCCTCGAGGCGCTCGAAATATTGTGGGGGCATGAAGAAGTCTAGAAATTCAGTCCGGAATCTACCCCAAGACGCACTCCTCAACCCGCTGGTCAGGAACCATTTCGCAGCCTTATCCACCAGCACCTCGCTTACCACCCTAGGCAGGTTATCGAGCTCGATGCCATACGTGATGGCTCTCTCCTCCAAAATCTCGAGGAAGCCCAACGGATCCGTCTGGCCGTCGTAGCACATGCCCCACCTCCGGACCTGTTCGGCTTCGCACCTACGCGGCCGACCCCCGTGCTCCACGTAAGCCATCGGCACTCGCGAACCTACCTCCGAGTCCGCGCGTAACCCCCGGTCGTTGGTCGCGACCTTGGGTTCCCCTCGCGCATCGTTAACCCGAATCTCGGGCACATCGTTGCTCCCCGGGGGCCTCGGACCGAATGTCGGGGCCGGGATATGTCCATATAGCTGTGATTTCCTTAAGTCGGGTTCGGACTTACGGCAAGATTGATGCCCAAGTCCCGACACGACACTTCCCAGACTGGGCTCCGACGCCTTGGCATCCAGGGATTCTAATTCGGCTAGCCGGGCCCAGACCTCCGCGGAATGGCCACCGCCTTGGATGAAGCTAGCTAAGCGTCTACGCAGCTCCTCTACCCGGCCGTCTTTCTCTAGCCCGAACTCTTGGGCCACAGACATCAACTCCTCTTTCCGCCTTAGGTACACCCAACGGACGCCCACCCCCGGATTCTGACATTCGCTCGGATCCATGGTCGTGTTAGTGAGAATTTTTACTTATTAAAAAAAGTTTATTTTTACTCTATTTATTTTTACTTAATTGCCTTTATTTAATTTTATTAAATAGAAAAAAAAAAAAATATATATATATATATATATATATATATATATATATATATATATATATATATATATATATATATATATATATATATATATTTTTTTTTTTTTTTTTTTTTTTTTTTTTTTTTTTTTTTTATTTATTTATTTTATTTAATTTTATTTATTTAAATTTTCGTTTATTTAAATTTTATTTAATTTTATTTATTTAAACTTTCGTTTATTTAAATTTTATTTAATTTATTATTTATCTTTATTTAATTTTATTTATTTAAATTTTCGTTTATTTAAGTTTTATTTAATTTATTATTTATCTTTATTTAATTTCATTTATTTAAACTTTTATTTATTCGGACTTTGATTTTTATTTCCATTTATTTTATTTCACTCACTTTACCACGGCCCTCGGCCCACTGTTCCCCCACACTCGCTGTGCAAATTTCGAGGCACCGCGCACCGAAATTTCCCCACTTGTTTGCGTGGTCCCGACCCACGGTCAGCCTCTCGCTCTCCGACACACGCACCGCTATCAGCCAACGGTACCGACAATGCTCTCCCTCGCACGCCGATCACAAGCGTGTCTTCGCTTGTCGCGTCACTTCTGTGTGTGTGTGTGTGTAGCTGGCTGCCGTCGCTCGCTTGGCCACGGCTTCACTCTCTCGCTCTCTTTCCCTTTGCGCTCGCCCTTCGTTGCTGGGCTCGAGTGCATTCACACGCGTCGGCCGTCTCTTCCTTCTCCTCCTATTCCGCTATTCTTCGTCTAGACTTATGAGCGCTAGCTCGAACGCTCACTGCCGAAATTTTCGGCACCTCTTCCCCCGCCCGTTTTACTTACGTCTCTTATGCCTACAATTGCAATTGGCGCGCCAATTCGATAAAGCTGCACGCCAGAAATCTTAGCGTTCTGGGCCGATTATGAGCGTATTTATTTGGGCACACGATGCGGGGCTTTATGCCGCCCGCGTACCACACTCCCCCTACGTCCCAGGGTCCCTGCTCGGGCGCCACTTGTAAGGTTACGTTCTTCCAGCTGGGGCAGACTCAGCCTGGCCCAGGATTACCCACAAGATAATTTATAGGATGCTGGGACGCACTGGGGTAGGGGACGGGAAATACGGCAACTCACGGCCGCTGGCGGAGCTGCTCTCGCCTGGGAATGTCGAGTCGGCGATAGCTGCACCGCGCCGGTCAACTCAAGATGGAAGGATGGCAAGAGGGGGGTTGCTATTGCCACTACCCGCCCGTTCAAAGTTCAGCAAAACGCACAAGTCGCCTCAAATTGTTTTATTGGACTTATTTTCGCTAATTTTCTTATCACTTACTTCCTTTCTGCAATAATCTTCTTTCCTTTCCCTTAGTCTGCGCCTCACTCTTTCTCCTTTTCTCCTGACAACACTTTTCGTTTCACTCGCTATTTCTTCTTAACCGCGACCGCTCACTCTCAGCTACCGACACAGACTGACCTCTCCTCTAAACCGCCCTCACTCTCATCGCGATTTCGTTTCTGTCGCGAGGCGACAAATGCGCCGCGACAACTTCGGCTGTACTGCTGATCTGCCGGCAGCGCGGCGCCCAACTCCGAACTCGCTCACTGGGCCCTCCACGGGCCGCTTCTGCGCTTCATTGCGCCTACGTCTAAGCTTCATACCTTAGCTCTTAATAAAATCTCTTACTCACTATGCTTATTCACTATACATGATCAACTTATGACTAACTTACTACTACCAAATACAAACTAACGATTCCGTAATCAAACAGCTTAATAACTACAAATTGCATCTTAATAACTACAAATTCCCTAACTTACTAACTACAAATTACATCTTAATAACTACAAATTCCCTAACTTACTAACTACAAATTACAATGTGAGGTGGCGGTTTTTCCCCGCCGCCTCACAGATGGTATTTACTGACTCTGTTAATTTATTTATTTTCTCCTGAACTTTTGAATTTATTGAAGCCTGCCTGTTTATTGAATTAGCTAATTCTTTTTGCTGGAATTTAAGTTCTTCGAAATCATTAAAGTCTGGTGTTCCTGCTATTACCTTTAGAGCTGTTCCTAGTATATTAATGCTCCTAGTCTGTCTATGATGAATGTTAACTGTTTCCAATAGATTTCTTATATGTCGTACGTCGGACTCAAGAAGTAATCTCATATGAGATAAAGGGAAGTGAACCATTAATGCCGTTGTCTCATCGGTAATTTCCGAGTACATTGAAAGATTAGTTGAGTGTCTGAGGATTTCATAATCTTTCCAAATAATAGCTTTCCCGTCCAGTATTGGGATGTATTCTGAGTTCGAGTAGTTTGTTATCTTTCCGGTTGTCATTGGTCCTAATAGTAGAAGGCATAGTATCCAAACCCTGTTAAGAGTAAAGAGAATGAGTACTAGAAGGATGCTTCGTTTATCTAATGTTATCCTTAGGTACCTCCCTCCCCTTGACAAGAACCGATGTCCCCAAGTCGGCTTCAACTGTGACTTCTTCAAACAAGGGTGTCAACTTGTTGCCAAGTCTCTTGTTTAATTTTATCAGTATCTTATCGCCTACCTGAAAGGTCCTATCTCTCCTATCTATGTTTTGTCTCTGGAGGAGTTGCTCTTGTGCTTTAACGATTCTATTTCTTATTTCTTCTTCAAATTCTGGCGGGGATGTATGAATTATTTCTATTGGTTTCTTATTGATGACCGAATGTATTGTCTTATTGTATTCTATTGTTGCTTGGAGAATAAGGTCAACTGTATTATTTAATTGCTTTTCCAGTTTCAGGCATCTGGCGATTTCTGCTAAAGTGCTGTGAAATCTTTCTACCTGTCCATTTGATGTACTGTGCAGTGGGGGAGAATTTACAACTTCAACATTAAAATGATTTTTTAGAAGGGACTTTATTGTTCCCGAATTTAGCGATGGTTCGTTGAACAGCTAATAATTAGCCAATTATAGCGCCATCTATTGGAAATACGTACACTAAAACTTGCGGGTTTGAGAATTTGCTAGATGCACGCAACTCAATGTGTATGTGTGTATGTGTGCACATGTATAGAAAAACAATTTGTTTTGCGTTGCTGGTCACGTGTTTGGCCGATTGGCCAAATGTTCCGTTTAATAACTTCTGCGCGAATTAATGGATTTGAATGAAAGTTTTAGCTTATGTTCATCATATTTTATTACATATTTTCCAATTTTTTAAAAATGCAAACCCATTCATTTGCTGGCTTTGAGTGCAACTAGCCTCAATTTAAATATTTTCGGAAATTTGGAGCCGGTATCCAAAATCTAACAAAAATCAAAATTATATAAAATAAATATAAAACTAACAACAAAATTTGCTGACTCTAACTTAAATGACGTGAGATATAATTTAATAGCAAACATTCGATAATGTTTTTAATCGATAACATGAAAATTAAAACAGTTATCGACTTTTTTTTAACAAACTCTTTTCGTGCTATTCACGGACCTACATAAAAAAATTTCAAGTCTCTAGCTCTTATAGGTTCTGAGATCGATGCGTTCATATATACGGACAGACAGGCAGACAGGGCTAAATCGACTCGGCTTGTCTCCCTGATCAAGAATATATATACTTTATGGGGTCTGCCACGCCTCCCTGTAACATACATTTCAACACAAACATTATACCCTGACTTCCCATTTTCAATGGGTGCAGGGTATAACAAGTAAGAAAGTCTAGTCGGGGGTCCCGACTAGGAGATACCCTAAACCCCGCGCTATCTGCGTTTTTTAAAATACTGCATAATTAGCATTTCGTATAAACGCACACAAAACTAAATTCAATTCATTTTTTTTAGCCAATAGCGCCATCTATGGTTCGATAGAATAGCGCCATCCATGTTTCGATTTACTGAACAGCTGATAATTAGCAAATCATAGCGCCATCTATTGGAAATATGTACACTAAAACTTGCGGGTTTGAGAATTTTCTAGATGCACGCAGCTCGATGTGTATTTGTGCACATGTATAGGAAGACTCTTTGCTTTACATTGCTGGTCACGTGTTTGGCCGATTGGCCAAATGTTTTGTTTAATAACTTCTGCGCGAATTAATGGATATGAATGAAATTTTTAGCTTATGTTCATCATATTTTACTACATTTTTCCAATTTTTAAAAATGTAAACCCATTCATTTACTGGCTTTGAGTGAGCCGGTATCCAAAATTTAACAAAAATCAAAATTAGATAAAATAAAGATAAAACTACAAAAAAAAAATTGTGGACTCCAGCTATAAAGACGTGGGAGATATAATTTTAAAACTAACATTCGATATTGTTTTTCATCGATAACATTAAAACTAAAATAGTTATCGACTTTTTTTAAACAAACTTGATCTTTTCGTGCTATTGACGGACCTACATAAAAAAGTGTTGATTGAAGCGGCGGAGTGCCTGCCAGTGGAACCCTCGACGCACTGAGCCGGCAGAGAGCCAACGGCGCGTGTGATTTCTCCGTGTCCGTCCGTCGCCCCGTCGTTCCCGTGCGAAGCCACGTGGGCGGCTAGCCTCACGGACGGCTAGCCCCACCCCATAAGTTATATATTTCCATGTAACTGACCGTCGGCCAGACTGAATATGCCCAGTCTAAAAAGCACTATTTTACAAAAAAAATGTGCTAAAGGACAAGTATCTAGTACTTGTAATACGTGTTTTACAAATATGAGGCAAAGGGGCCGTGGAATTCAAAATTTAACAAAAACAGAACTCCATCGAGAAGGAGACGAGATATTTACCAACATATAATGGACAGGATGGAATTTTGCATGGATTCGTGTCTGCAGTCGACCAGGTCGTTATTATTAGCGTAGGAACTCAAAAAAAATGAAAAAATGACACGACTTAAGATTTAAGGTAATTTTGGCAACTAGCAACCGGCTATAATGAAATGATATTAAGCATTACCAGGCTCCATCTAATATCGCAAAGCTTAAAACATCCCACTTTTAACAAGTTGCAGTTGTCACACGGGGCATACTTTAGGAGCACCTAGAAGCCGCAGAAGTAGGAAATGATCTATCCGAATAGCGTGCATCACCTCAGGAAAGAGATCTGCTCCTACCACCACAGATAGACCCAGGCCGATAAAAGAATCTCCCAGTTGGGTGTGCGGATCCACAGGTCTGGTTTTCTCTTTAGCATGAGCGCCTTCCGAAGAACTGAGTCTCAATCACAGGCGAGCAAACTTGGTCGTCCCCGACCCGAGTCACAGCTCTACCGAGGACCTTGGAAAATGAGCCGTTGGCGGATTAGATGCGCTGTGGGCATCGTCTTGTGGCCCTAAACCGTGAGAAAGCCGCCAGAAACTTCTCCGTAGTGAGATCGGATGTCGCCTCCAGATGGATCGCCCTGGTGCTGAAGCACACGAAGACGCAAAACATAACCCTTCCTAATGAGACAGGGTCGCCTGGAGTAGTTCTTTATCTCGAATGGTCCTGCGAAATCGATTCCGGTGTGCGTAAAAGGCCTGCAAAATGTAATTCGCTCTCGAGGTCAAAGCCCGACCGTAGTCTGAAAATCGCCAGCTGAAGTCTTCTGTGGGTGCTAGCGCGATGGTGGGGCAATAAGCCCGCTGCTCAAGTTGCATACCTGGGACATCGCAGAGAGAAGCTGCGCAATATCCGGTGGCTTACCGGAGCCAGTCCGGTCTATACCACCATAATCTGCTGGCCGCTAAGTTACCAGCAGAGACGCCTTGACCAACTGTGGCGGTTTACAACGAACGTAGCCAAGGTGCATGGAGGCTTACGATCGCGGTGCTTAGGAGACCTCGGGCTGGAGTGAACGCAAAATAACTACGCATTCGAGGGTTGATTAGGAGGGTTGATGGATGACTAAAGTTGAGACATCGAATGCAATGTGGGGGACTCGTTGCAGAACTGCAAAAGAGTGTGATAGCGCTCCTTGCAGATGACCCTGGTTTGATGATTGGATCGAATGATTCTCCCTGTTTCAAAGTCTACAGGATACGGTTTTAATCTTAGTCTTTGCGGGATATGCATGGACCCTCACGTAGAGGCGGCTTTTCGGGACCCTGATGGGACGACCAAATCTTCGGTTTCCTCAAGTGCGGTACCGATCCGTCAAGACACGGTTCAGATCGTCCCAAAATGAAACTGCAGTACAGAATGCTATAAAAAAGAATATCTAAATTCTCTGTACTAGTTTCCGCGCGCTCTAAGGCAGTCAAGCATCATTGAAAAGGCGTCTGCAGCTCTCGCAAGGATTCCTGCTGATTCCTGCGCAACCTTTGAGACTATAGTTCTTGCTTCATTGCGGGTCTTGAAGTTAAGGTGGTTGAGTTTCTCTACTTCTGCCAGACAGGGATTGTGAATGTATATCGCGGAGAATAAATCCCGGGATGAGGCCACGCATGGCTATAGCCTTTAAAGATCTCGACCTTACATGGCATTCGGTGGCCCTGGGAAGCAGAAACGGGAACAGACTTAGCCGATATCTGCTCGATGTGTTTTCCGAAAAGAGATCCGATGCTCAGGTCTCGCTCTACTTTGATCATAACCGCCTTTCGAATCACAGCCAGTCCAGGGCCTGGGCAAGCGAGCTGTTGATCAAACTCACTGGGGCGCAAGCATTTAACAGCACGCGAGTATCGAACTGCTTCGTTCCTTCGCCACTCCGAATCATCGGTGTGGGCGTCAGCGTCGTCGTTTTGGATTGATGGTGCTGTAACTGTAGCCGAGCGATAAGCAACCGCCGCCTAGAAGACCGCGAACGGTGGTGATCACGACGTGTGTGGTGGGGTTGCCCACAGCGGCGACATCCCTCCGAGCTTCGACAGGAATTGGGATGAAGCTAGCTAGCTAAACTCCTGCGTAACTCCTCCACGCGGTCGTCCCTCTCTTGCCCGAACTCTTCGGCCGATCGCGCGCTGACCTCGGCAGTGCAATTTGCAGCGGTCGCTGCCTCTCATCACGAAGCTCTAAATTTGCCAGTGCTCGCCTAGCTGCGTTGCCGATCATCGGCGTGCATCTAAGCCGTTCACATTTAAATTCAAACTTACTAACTATTAAATTATTTTGGGAGGGTCCTCCATGGGCCCATGATTCCTAAGTGATTATTTATTCTCCTACTCTCTATACTTATTAACAATACAAAATAAACTTAAAACTAGTCATATCAAACTTATAACTAGCTTCTTACTAAATGTGTGGCGGCAGACTTATCGCCGCCTTACAAAGGAAAGAAAAGACCACCTAATTAGGCGCTCAAAAGACCGAAATCCACAATTACAGGACTTGCCTATGTCCTTAAGGAAAAATGTAACTTGGATGTCGCTTGAAAAAGTACGCCGAGTTATCCTCAGGCATAGGTACTCTTCAAGAGTAGCACGAACGAAACAGTTGATTACTTAGAACATCGGTTAAAAAAAATAGGTGTGAAAATGATTAGCCCGTTGGCATAATACTGGTGTTCAGTCATTTGACTGGGCATAATGTCGGGCTGTAGGTATGTGAGGTGCATTAAATTAATTAGGGCACTGTAAAGAGCAGCACGAGAGCGACGAGAGTGGGATGGAGTGCTCTCGGTAGATGTTCGGGTCTCTGTGCTAGCTCTCTGCCCACTAGCTTAAGTTTGAAGTTGCATTAAATCGTTGTCGGCAAGCTGCTTGTTGAAGACCACAAGTTGCTTTTTTTTATATGGTATATATTACCAAGCCCTTTTGACAGGACATTTTTGGCGCCCCCGGGTGGACTCTTCAACAGCCGGTGACATCGGTGGATTACATACAGGAGGATTACATGGATTACAATAATAATCAGGGAAGTACATAGTCTTATACGTACATATAACGAGTATTTTAAATTTAATAAAGTGCACTCGAGACCTGCAGATTTAAACTGCAGTTAAACCTATGTACCTGTGCATATGCCTATCAATAAAAGCTTAACTTGGTTATTTGTACATACATATATAGTCAAAATAATTAGACATTGACCTCTGTCTGCCCTCGAATTTGACGAACATAGAGTCAAAACGGAGCCAGAGAGTTCAGCCTCCGTGTAAAGAAAGAAAAGAATATAAAAAACCGTTTCACACAGCTTTGCCGCCTTTTGTCCTAGTTGCCTATTATTGATCCCACAATCGTTGTGTGCGCTCTCGCTTGCAAAGACAGAGCGCTGATACACTGTTGTTGCTATCCGCTCTTCGTCGTCGTTGCGCTCTCGCTGTGTGCTTTAAACTTGTATGAGTGCATGCTTGAGTACTTATTTTAATGCAACTTCAAACTTAAGCTAGTGGGCAGAGAGCTAGCACAGAGACCCGAACATCTACCGAGAGCACTCCATCCCGCTCTTGTCGCTCTCGTGCTGCTCTTTACAGTGCCCTTATTAATTTGATGCACCTTACAGCCTAAAACCTGACATTATGCCCAGTCAAATGACTGAACATCGGCCGTGTTGAAAGGCCGCAGGGCTTCAACTTCACTTAATACTTAAACTAAACTATGTAATAGGCAAGGGTGCAATGCGATGAATTGGGCGTTTATATGTTCCCGATTTGGTCTTTATGACCACCACTCGCACCCTACCATCTCCGCCGGGTATTGCTTTTGTCACCACGCCGAGCATCCACTGCTGAGGCGGAGCGTTGTCCTCTCCCACGAGGACGACTGTGCCTACTTCCACGTTCCTCGACTCTCGCGTCTACTTGCTCCTTTGCTGCAGACTGAGCAGGTAGTCCCTGTACCAGTCTGTCCAGAATCGCTGCTTGATTCTTGATGTCAGCTGGCATTTTTTAAGTAGGGCAGCCTGACATCGTCGATTGGCTGCGTTGATGCGAGTGGCAGCGGCACGAGCGTTGCGCCGACCAGCAGATGAGCTGGGATGAGCACCTCGCCGTCGTTTGGGTTGCTGCTGGGAGCGATGATCGGCCGCGAATTGAGAATGGCCTCCACCTCGATTAGCACCGTTGTTAACTCGTCCTGGCGCAGCACTGCGCTGCCAATTGCCTTGAGCAAGAGGCCTTTTGCCGGCTTCATCGCTGCTTCCCACAGGCCGCCGAAATGCCGTGCTCCCGGGGGAGTGAAAACAAACTCTATTCCCCGTTCCGCCGGATACGTTTGAATCGCAGGTGAGCTGCCGCTGAAATTGGACGCAAAGTCTGCCAGCGTGCGAGCCGCACCCACGAAATTGGTGGCACTGATCACAGTATAGCTTCCTGACTAGGCCACGTCGACTAATGAACCTGGATAAACACATCAGAAAGGTGGTAGAGGTTAGATCGGTTACAAGCTCTATATGTACAGCCTTAGAAGTGAAGCAGACGAATATGGCAATATACATTTTAACGGGCGCTTTGCCCCGAATCCTCAACGAAACTAAAATTGGACCATAAAAGTCCACTCCGCTGATCTCAAAGGGTCTGTTCGCCCATTATTTGCGACAAAAGCTTCGGCTTATATCGAAAGCAATGCACGCATTTTCTCACCACCGAAGTAATCCCATCAGGACCATTGGATTGGCATGACAGTGCGTGTGATGCAAATGCTCTAAATAGAGTGTGACAAATCGACACTTTTAAGGCAGCAGCAAGGGGAACTTGGCATTATGCGCGAATGGCGCTTTCATCAAACGACCTCCTACCCGCACCAACCACAGGTCACGCCTGCCAGTTTTTGAAGAGCCGGTTGCAAAACTGTAGACTTTTCTAATTTATCAATTTCTTAAGCGAATTCTGTATGCTGAATCACAGATACTGCTGCAAGAAAGGCGAAACTTAATTCAGAAGCTGAAGGAATCAAACATACATGTTTCTCGCTTCTTCCATTGAGAAAGCTGAACATGTAAAAGAATATGCGGATCAGCCTTGTAAATGAAGATATAGCTTCTATTAATGGCGTAATGGAATTTACGATCTCCTCATCCGCAACCGTAGTAAAGGCAGCTTTACGCCTCGTTTAACGACTCTAATTCCTTCGACAGCTTAATATGTGGGTTTGCTGGCCACAATTCTTCTGAATGTTGTTAAACTGATGGTCCGCCAAACCAGATTGAAGATCGAAGTTTTTCAACTGAACATCCCCGAGACACTATGTCCGCCGGGTTGTCTTTTGGTGGGACATGACGCCAGGAGACTTTGGCTGTCAACTCCTGAATGGTTGCTACTCGATTGGCAACAAATGTGTTCAAATTTGATGAGTGCATTTGCAGCCAATGAAGAAAAACTTCGGAGTCTGATCAAAAAACAATTTTGTCAAATGGACAGTGATTTCGCAGTACACAGTTCAAGCCGCGGCACTGATTTCGTTTTCAGTGGGTCTACTTTGGATTTGGCGGTCAGCAACCTGATAGTGATACTATCAACTGTTTGCACTCGTACGTATAGACAACAGCCGTAGGCTCTTGTTGACGCATCAGCGAAGCCATGGACTTGACAGCCTCTTGCTTTAAGCGTGCCTACGAAACGAGGTATGCACAAAGCATTTAATTCTGAAAAACAGTTGGTCACTGCTTCCAACTCTTGTATCATTTTGGCAGGTAGTTGGTCATTCCATCCAAGCTTATTCAACCACATTTCCTGTATCAGAACCTTTGCACGAGTTACAATCGGACTTAGCAAACCTAAGGGATCGTATAATCGTGCCACAAACGATAGAACGGACCGCTTGGTAGGATTCGAATCTCTTGTAGATTCCATTGTATATTTGAACACGTCAGCCTTCGGATTGCAAATTAATCCCAAGGTTTTTGTGTCTTCGTGATGACCAATGACAATGTTGTCCTCTGCTGATTGAGCTGCAAGTTTCTCACAGTTGGACGACAATTTTGTAAGATGGAAGCCAAACCCTTGAAGAATTGCGTTTAAATCGCGATGCAACAAGCATAACTCCTCAGCGCTGTCTGATCCGGTCAGCAAATCATCGACATAAAAGTCGTGAGTTAAGGACCGAGCTGCAGCTGGGTGAGTGGAAGCATGTAATTCGCTCAGATACTTTAGGCATCGAACTGCCAAAAATGGCGCTGCAGCTGTCCCATACGTTACTGTATTTAAGCGAAAAATTTGTAACGGGTCAGTGAGCTTTTCTCTCCACACAACAAGTTGAAAGTTGCGCTGGGACTCGTCTAATTCTATTTGACGGTACATTTTTGTTATGTCTGCGGTTGCACCCAAGGGCGAAGTCGAAAACGTAGCAACGTTTCCCATAACTGAGGCTGAATGGTCGGACCCACCATGAGTAGATCATTCAGCGACAACTGAGAAGGCATCGAACACTACCCGGAGCTTCGTTGACGAGCTGTGCGGTCTTAGCACGCATTGGTACGGAATGAAGTAATGCGGCTCTCTCGGAATCTGATTATCTGTCGGACTCATATGACCCAAGGCCAAGTACTCCTTCATGAAGTCAATGTACATGGGCCGAATGTCATCTTCTTTGCACATTCTTCTCTCCAGAGCCATGAACCGTCGTTTGGCTATGTCATATGACATACCTAGACTGTGCGGACTAGATTTAAATGACAACGACACTGAGTCGACCCGAGGTGGTTTGGCGAATAGTCTCTATAAAGGACTTCTCGCACAGCTGTTGTTCTGGGGTATACAAATTTGAATCAATTGTATTAGGTTTGTCTTCTAACTCCCAGAACTTTCGAACGATCGAGTCTACATAGACCTCGTCCTTCACAACGCTCATTAAAGTTGAAGAACGGGCGGCTATTTCCTTCGTTCGACAACGACCAGACACTATCCAACCAAAGGCTGTGAGTTGGAGTGTTGGACTGTTGCTAGTTCCCTTTATTCGGCCTTCTCTTAATACATCAAAAAAAATATCGGCACCGAGAAGCATATCAATGCGTTGTGGCTTGTGGAACTGAGGATCAGCTAACTGCACGCTATCAGGCACAGTGATCTTCTCAGTAAGTTTCTCAGGTTGATACGACGATATGGACCGGAGGATACCAAAATCAGTCATGATTTGTGTGTCGTCCGTTCGTGAGGCTATCGATGACTGAACACTGTGACTAACGATTGACTGACAGTTAGCAATACCCACTAACTGAATAACCCTTTTTTGTTTCTTTTTAATTGCTTAGCTAACTCCTCAGTGATGAAGTTTACCTGAGAGCCGGAGTCTAAGAGGGCTCTAGCAAACTGATATGATCCTGATTGATCTTTTACTCTGCCAGGAGAACTTGGTCAGAGGCGCTACTTGCGTGGTTTACAGCTGAAAACTGTGTCGCAATGGGCCTTGGAGCTACTTGGATAGCCGTTGAGGAAGTCTGAGGAGTCTCCAAAGTGTATCTGTGTAGCATTGAATGATGGGGCTTAGAGCAAACACGACAGTGAGCTGATTTACAAGCGGCTACCGAATGTCCTATTCGCAAGCAGTTTATACAAAGAGGAAAACTCTTTGCGAATTTAAATCGATCCTGGCAGGGTATGGCTGCGAATGATGAACAAGACTGGACATAGTGATCATCAGATTTGCAAAAAACACACTTATTGACTTGGAGCTGACTTGGAAGAGCAACGGCTAATGACGTTTTTCCACCTCTTTTTCCACTGTCATGAGGTGTCTTACGACCTACGCCGCATGCAGAAGAGACTTCTTCAGCAGTCAAATGCTGATAGCGTCTATTTAATGCAACTTCACAATCATTCCACAATGGAAGTTTGTTGTAGTCCCAGTTATCTTCCCATCTTGAGCGTGTGCCAGTGTCTACCTTGCTCATTATTAAGTGTATTAACATGGCATTGGAAATCTGTTTAACAGAGCCTAGCGATAACAGCGATTCATAAATGGCACGCACCGAATCAATCATCTTGCGCAAAGATACTGCTGACGGTGCAGACATACTGGGTAGTTCGAACAGCTTGGAGATGCTATTAAAAAATACGAGACATTGGTTGTCATACACTGTTTTAAAGCCTTTAAAGCTTTCGGGTAATTATCATCTGTTACCTGATAAGCCTTAACAGTACCCAGTGCTTCTCGATCTAGGCACGACAACAGATGATTAAACTTCTCTATGTCAACTAAGTTCTCGAACAGACATATAAAGTTTTTGTATTCGGAATACTCTCCACTAAATTTTGGTAATTTAATGTGAGGTAGATATCTAGTATGTGACACGGAGCTAATCATGCTGGAATTGGCATGACCTTCCGGTTTTGGTTGACTGACACTGCCTCGCTTCATTAGTAGGGCCTTAGCTGTCACACACAACTCCTCTAATGATGATCGAGGCACTAAATCTGAATTCTTGCTGTATTTTAAACGCGTTTTCTATATATCGGTTTAATATTTCTAATCAACAATCGATTTCAAAGGGTTCTACCGATATTGTGTAGTCTTTTAACGATTTGTTGATACGCATGATATCGTTTGTAACGTTTTTATACCCATTCAGCAGGATTTCAATTCGCGGTGATAATGACTGGTCCATAGACCGATTCTTTCCTCGCTTGCCAGTCATGATTCTCAAAATGTTATTCAATTGAAACCAATTTCAAATAAACCCGAATTATAATGCAAGCGAAGCGATTGCAGAATAATATCCACTGCGTTCGGTCGATGCTCTATGTGTTATACGTTAGCTAGTTGTATATGGGCTGCTACTAACGATTGTAACATATACCTGTAAGTTATTCAGCTAATACAACCACCCACTGTTTGATCGTGAGTGTTGAACCTTCACTCATACACGTTCGATGCGCACAATGAATCAGATGCAAGGCCGAACTTCACAACAGAGGACAAGAGCTGGTGAGTGCCGAGCATGCACTCATACACGTTTGATGCGCACAACGATCAGCGCAACGGGGAGCGCAAATGCACAACCGAACTTCACAACAGCGGACAACAAAAGCTGGTGAGCGCCGAGCATGCACTCATACAAGTTTGATGCGCACAACGAGAGCGCAACGGGGGAGGGCAAATGCACAGTCGAACTTCACAACAGCGGACAACAAAGCTGGTGAGTGCCGAGCATGCACTCATACAAGTTTGATGCGCACAACGAGAGCGCAACGACGACGAAGAGCGGATAGCAACAACAATGTATCAGCGCTCTATCTTCGCAAGCGAGAGCGCACAAAAGGCGGCAAAGCTGTGTGAAACGTTACAAATTTTTCGCTTAAATACAGTAACGTATGGGACAGCTGCAGCGCCATGTTTGGCAGTTCGATGCCTAAAGTATCTGAGCGAATTACATGCTTCCACTCACCCAGCTGCAGCTCGGTCCTAAACTCACGACTTTTATGTCGATGATTTGCTGACCGGATCAGACAGCGCTGAGGAGTTATGCTTGTTGCATCGTGATTTAAACGCAATTCTTCATGGGTTTGGCTTCCATCTTACAAAAATTGTCGTCCAACTGTGAGAAACTTGCAGCTCAATCAGCAGAGGACAACATTGTCATTGGTCATCACGAAGACACAAAAACCTTGGGATTAATTTGCAATCCGAAGGCTGACGTGTTCAAATATACAATGGAATCTACAAGAGATTCGAATCCTACCAAGCGGTCCGTTCTATCGTTTGTGGCACGATTATACGATCCCTTAGGTTTGCTAAGTCCGATTGTAACTCGTGCAAAGGTTCTGATACAGGAAATGTGGTTGAATAAGCTTGGATGGGATGACCAACTACCTGCCAAAATGATACAAGAGTTGGAAGCAGTGACCAACTGTTTTTCAGAATTAAATGCTTTGTGCATACCTCGTTACGTAGGCACGCTTAAAGCAAGAGGCTGTCAAGTCCATGGCTTCGCTGATGCGTCAACAAGAGCCTACGGCTGTTGTCTATACGTACGAGTGCAAACAGTTGATAGTATCACTATCAGGTTGCTGACCGCCAAATCCAAAGTAGACCCACTGAAAACGAAATCAGTGCCGCGGCTTGAACTGTGTACTGCGGAATCACTGTCCATTTGACAAAGTTGTTTTTTTGATCAGACTCCGAAGTTTTTCTTCATTGGCTGCAAATGCACTCATCAAATTTGAACACATTTGTTGCCAATCGAGTAGCAACCATTCAGGAGTTGACAGCCAAAGTCTCCTGGCGTCATGTCCCACCAAAAGACAACCCGGCGGACATAGTGTCTCGGGGATGTTCAGTTGAAAAACTTCGATCTTCAATCTGGTTTGGCGGACCATCAGTTTAACAACATTCAGAAGAATTGTGGCCAGCAAACCCACATATTAAGCTGTCGAAGGAATTAGAGTCGTTAAACGAGGCGTAAAGCTGCCTTTACTACGGTTGCGGATGAGGAGATCGTGAATTCCATTACGCCATTAATATCTTCATCTATATCTTCATTTACAAGGCTGATCCTCATATTCTTTTACATGTTCAGCTTTCTCAATGGAAGAAGCGAGAAACATGTATGTTTGATTCCTTCAGCTTCTGAATTAAGTTTCGCCTTTCTTGCAGCAGTATCTGTGATTCAGCATACAGAATTCGCTTAAGAAATTGATAAATTAGAAAAGTCTACAGTTTTGCAACCGGCTCTTCAAAAACTGGCAGGCGTGACCTGTGGTTGGTGCGGGTAGGAGGTCGTTTGATGAAAGCGCCATTCGCGCATAATGCCAAGTTCCCCTTGCTGCTGCCTTAAAAGTGTCGATTTGTCACACTCTATTTAGAGCATTTGCATCGCTCGCACTGTCATGCCAATCCAATGGTCCTGATGGGATTACTTCGGTAACAGATCTGGGTGATCAATGCTCGAGGTGTGCAGTGCAGAGGTGAGAAAATGCGTGCATTGTTTTCGATATAAGCCGAAGCTTTTGTCGCAAATAATGGGCAACCTTCCCGCTGATCGTTTACACTGGAACAGACCCATTGAGAGAAGCGGAGCGGATTTTTGTGGTCCAATTTTAGTTTTGCTTTTGAGATTCGGGCCAAAGAGCCCGTTAAAATGTATATTGCCATATTCGTCTGCTTCACTTCTAAGGCTGTACATATAGAGCTTGTAATCTATCTAACCTCTACCACCTTTTTGATGTGTTTATTTAGGTCTGCGGCCTGTGGGAAGCAACGGTGAAGTCGGCGAAAGGCCTGTTGCTCAAGGAAATTGGTAGCGCCGTGCTGCGCCAGGACGAGGTGGCAACGTTGCTAGTCGAAGTGGAGGCCATCCCCAATTCGCGGCCAATCATCGCTCCCAGCAGCAACCCAAACGACGGCGAGGTGCTCACCCCGGCTCATCTGCTGGTCGGCGCAACGCTCGTGCCGCTGCCACTAGCGTCAACGCAGCCAGTCGACGATACTTAAAAGATGGCAGCTGGCATCAAGAATCAAGCTGCGGCTCTGGACAGTTTGCAGCAAAGGATCAAGTAGACGCGAGAGCCGAGCAACGTGGAAGTCGGCACAGTCGTCCTCGTGGGAGAGGACAACGGTCCGCCTCAGCAGGGGGATGCTCAGAGTGGTGACCGAAGCGATACCCGACGGAGCTGGTAGGGTGCGAGCAAAGTTCACCGCATTGCACCCTTGCCTATTATTTATTTATTTATTATTTATTATCAAAATATAATTGACAAGTCGAGTGTCAACTTATGTATATACTAAACAACTTTGTTTAAAGCCTAAAACAAACAGATAAACAATTTCGAAATATCCCAACCCGTTTGGGGTATTTTATTTGCCAGTCCGGCCAGCTATGCCCCAATTCACAGCCCGATGTGGTTAGTGATATTATTGAAATAAAGAAATTTAAGAAAGAGGCAATACAGGAAAATTAAAAGTAAAATTAGAGATTCTAACTGTAAATATAAATATATAATATAAATATGTAATAAAAAAATAAAATTTCCACCATCACGATTGAGTGATATCCCTAAGAAAAGCTGAAAGCAAAGATTTGATTAGAGGAAGAGAGAGTTCAGAGGAAAAACGTGATAAAATTTATTATAATTCGCGCATAATACATGAAAAGCACTGTGCAACGAGTAATCCGATGTGAGCAGAGGTAAATGCAAAGGGCGAAAGTGTCTAGTTGTTCTTGAAGGAACCGAAAAATGAAGTTTCATTAACAAGAAGGACGAATCAATATTACCTTCAATTAAATTATGAAGAAAAGCAATCCCAAGGATTGTTCTACGATTTTTTAATGAAGGAAGATCAATAAGATGGAGACGACTATGATAAGACGGTAGACGGAGATTCGGATCCCAGTTTAGATTTCTTAGAGCAAAGAGAAGAAATTGTTTTTGGACCGATTCAATACGATCCTGGTACACTTTATGCTGTGGAGACCATATAATTGAACAGTATTCTAAAATAGGTCGTACCAATGAAACGTAAAGGAGTTTAGTTACAAACGGATCATTGAAGTCTTTCGCCCAACGTTTAATGAAGCCAAGAACACTTTTGGCTTCATTTATAATGGTTGAGATATGAGTATTGAAGCGAAGTTTTGAATCGAAGAGTACACCTAGATCTTTTGACAGAAAAAAATGCGTTGCAGAGAACCGCTATTAATTGAATAATTAGCAATGTATGGAGTAGTACGACAGAAGGTCATTGTCATACATTTAGAACAGTTTATACGCAACCTATTGGCCAAGCACCAAAGTTGGAAGGAATTAAGATCATCTTGTAAGCATTGATGATTAATTGCGTTAGAATAAGAAAGGCAAAGTTTTACGTCATCAGCATACATGAAAATCTTTGAATAAGAAATGCAGCTGGGAAGGTCATTGATAAATAATGTAAAAAGTAAAGGCCCAAGATGACTACCCTGAGGTACACCTGACAGAACAAAGATTTGTTTTGAAAGAGATGTTCTCAAAATAACTCTTTGGGTTCTACCCTTTAAATAGAATGACATCCAAGATAAGAGTTGAGGAGAAAACCCTAAGAGATCAAGCTTATGAAACAATACTTCATGATGAACTGAATCAAATGCTTTGCTAAAATCTGTATAAATAACATCAGTTTGAATTTTATTTAAAAAACTATCGTTTACTAGGTAAGTAAATTCAAGCAGATTAGTAGAGGTTGATCGATTAAGAACAAAGCCATGTTGTAGTGGCGAAATAATTGATTTACACAAATGCTGTAAAGTGGAAGTTATTATTTTTCAAATAACTTCGGAATAGCCGATAGTTTGGCAATAATATAATATAATAATATAATAATATAATATAATAATAATATAATATAATTAGAAATGTCAGATCGCCCACCTTTCTTATATAGAGGGATAATAAAAGACTCTTTCCAAATAGACGGAAACACAGAGGTTTCCAGAGATAAGTTAAAAAGCTTTAGTAAAGGTAACTGAAGGGAATAACAGCATTCTTTTATAACACAACTAGGAATATTATCAGCTCCAGGTGAGAAAGACGATTTCATTGACCCAATGGCAGAAATCAGAGAATTAAGGGAAATATTGGAAGCGTTAACAATATTTGTAAAAGATATATAATATGGGTAAGAAGTATTATAGGGGTCTACAGATGAGTAAGTTGACTGAAAGAAATCAGCAAAAAGATCTGAGGAATCCTGATCATTGCAAGAATTCAAAGACTCATAAAAAAATGTGGAAGGAAGAAGGAAGCGTCTGAGTAAACCATGGAGGGTTATTAGAAAAAGGCACAGGGAGACACATAGGAACACACTCATCAATAAGAGAGTTTAAAATTTTATAGAAAATAGTTGATGCACAATTAACATCAACAGAATCATAACGTAGACCAATCTGTTGCACTAATAAGTTGGTTAAGCAAAGCAAAGTTGCACTTAACGTAACAACGACGTTTAGATGGAGTAGGTTCAGAAATTGGAGGTGAACTTAGGGTCAGAGATACCTCCAATGTAGGATGATAAATATCCTCTGGTAAACAAAAAGGGGATGATCTGGAAACATTAATGCAAGAGTCATTACTTAAGTTAGTTTAAGTATAAATTGAAGTTGAAGCCCTGCGGCTCTTCAACACGGCCGATGGTCAGTCATTTGACTGATAATATTAAGCAATAGATGTATTAAGTGCATGGAATTAATTAGGGCCCTGTAAAGAGCAGCACAAGAGCGACGAGAGCGGGAGCGAGTTCTCTCGGTAGATGTTTAGGTCACTCTGCCCACTTGCTTAAGTTTGGAGTTATATTAAAGCAGTACTAAAAAGATTTCGTTGTTGCCAAGCAGCCGGTTGAAGACCGCAAGTTGCGGTCTTATTTTATTGGGGTAAGTTTTTGGACGCGTGTTTCTTGGTAACACATGAAATCGAACAGATCGAAGTGTTGGCTTTGTTTATATATATAGAGGAATATTAATTATATTATATTTTCAAAAATGGCAATTAGAGTTTTAAATTTTATTAAATTAACATTCAAAGTATTAACTCACCTTGATAACTTTCTATTCTCTCGTGTAATGTTTCCATTTCTTGTGCCATTTCATCTCGCTCTTTTTTCAGCTTTTGATTTCAGTATATATGCTTCATCTAGCCTGATATTTAACTTATTTAAATCTAAGTTTAATGAACTGATCATATTTGTTTTTAACATCATATCGTGCCTTAAATCGGCAATAGAATTGTTTAATTTTATTATTTCACTACGTAAACTATCTCTTTCTTTTTGCAAAGAATCCTTAATACGGCGAATGTCATCTGCGCGACCACTTGCGTTTAAAACGTCTTTCTCAAGAGAATTTATATTGTTTCTAAAAAAAGGCATGAAAATTAGGTTGTAGGTAAATAAGTTTATCAGTTAATAATTACTTAAGACGCAATATTTCATTATTGAGTATCATGACTTTCCGATTAAGCTTATATAATCGAGTGCTTGCATTATTTTGATCTTCAATCGATTTTTTTAACTTATTTGTTAACTGAACTACTGCATTTGCTTTTTCCTTTTCTATTAGCCTTAACTGTTTAATTAACTCATCATTATTCTTTTGAGTTTTAGTCAACTCATTAATATCATCCTCATATTTATGCATTATTTTATTCAGAGCATTAACTTCACTTTTGTATTTATCCAGGTGTACTTTCTGCCGATCGAAATCAGTCATTTTCTGACTTAATTTACGAGTAGTCTCTCCCAAGTCTCGATTGGCAATTTCAAGTTTATTTATTGTTTTTCCATGTGCCTCTTTCTGTTCCTCCATGGACTTCATTAGAGCACGTAGTTTCGATTCTACATTGATACGTTCGCCTTCTGAAAACTTGGCCCTGGAAGCCATTTTACTTAATGCATCCTCATTATTACGTATTATATACTCAAGATTTTCTGAATAATAACGATTTGTAGCCAAACGCTTTTCCATATCGATGACTTCTCCTGCTAACCGATCACGTTCACGTAAAATTATGTTTTTATATTTCGCCAGATGACCAAATCTACAGTTTAGACAAAATAATTCTTATTATTATTTAACATATACATTTTTTAACAGTACTGTATAATATTGGACACAAAGAAAAGGTTACAAAATATTTGCTTTACTTTGTAACGAACCTTCGGTTATACCCGAGTTTGAGCCGGGCCGCACTCAGTCGACTGTGGGTTCTTGGCAAAAAATTTATATGTTGAGCACCTGGCATTAATAATAAGTCTTTTAATATATTTCATGGTTTATTACAGAGTATAAACACATAATAGAACAACTGTTATGCCTTAATAATACGCGCTGTGTTCTCCAGCGGTTCGCGTGGATCAAACCAGGCACTCCTACACTGGAAGTATTCGCTGGCACACTAGACCGCGCTCTTCCCCACGGTTACCTTCACGTACCTTTTACTCCTGGTTGCAGGACACGCCGCTCCTGCCACCAGTTGCCTCGCCTATGTTCTTAAGGTATTCGTCCAGGATACTCCTCTGAATATCCTTGTTTTCAAATCCCACGATGTCCTTGATCCCTCGTTGTCCTTTCGTTGTCCTTTCACTCGCGTTGACATTTGGCACTTTCACTCATGGGCACTTTTATTTTACATTTACTGACCCAGTGCCGAGCCGCGGCCGCATTTTATATCAGCGCCGCAGGCCCTGCTTCGGCTCTGGAGCGGGGCCTGCCTCAGCTCTATGTAGTAGGGCATGTCTCCTCTTTCCGCCGGCATAACGGCAACATCGCCTGATTTTGTGCGACGCTAAATACGCCTGATCGCGTCGCCTCTCATTGGCCAAAGCATATAGTCGTCGCTGTGGGTAACACTTTATATGCCTGCACGCCCAATCATATACATGCATAGCAAATACATGCAATTATATAGGTTGAGACGTGCCTACATATAATGTTCCTCACAATGTTGAGCACCTGGCGATAAATAATAAGTCTTGCCTTGTAAATTTAAATATATAAAATGGGTTATTATAGAGTATAAACACAGAATAGTAAAAGTGTTATGCCTTGGGCTATGGCTGAGCACACCTACACACACAGGATCGTAGGTACCGAAATTGTATAAGGCATAAGACATACATTTCAACAAAACCCTTATACCCAGATTTCACATTTTCAATGAGTTCAATGAGTCGGTGCGTCAGCTGTTGTTTGGCTGCTTTGCATGATCATGTCATACATATGTATGTATGTGCCAAAGCACAAGTCTCTATTTGATATACGAGAGTTACAAATTTGATGCGAGGCATCCAAAATTTACCAAAAACCGAAATTGTATAAGGCTCACATAACACTAAATGCAAAAGTTGGAGACTCTAGCTATAAAGATGAATTATATAGATTTATATAACTGAACATCGATTTCGTTTTTAATCGATAACATTAAAATAATGTCAGTTATCGAGTTTTTTTTAACAAACTCAATCTTTTCGTGCTATACAGGAACCTACATAAAAATTTCAAGTCTCTAGCTCTTATAGGTTCTAAGAACGACGCGTTCATACATACGGACAGACGGACGGACGGACAGACGGACAGACGGACATGGCTATATCAACTCGGCTTGTCATCCTGATCAAGAATATACTTTATGGGGTCTGCCACGCCTCCTTCTGCCTGTTACATACATTTTCAACAAAAACATTATACCCTGATTTCCCATTTTTAATGGGTTCAGGGTATAAAAAAAAAAATAAAAGAATATCGACATGAAGACGCTGGGGTTCGAAGTTCGAACCCTCACCTCTACACTCGCCAAAGGGTATTGTCCTGAGAAAAGGGCTTGGTAAAAAAAAGCAACTTGTGGTCTTCAACAAGCAGCTTGCCGACAACGCAGTCTTTTGAGTACAGATTTAATGTAACTTCAAACTGTAACTTTTGGGCAGAGACAGGAACCCGAATTTCATGAACCTCACATACCTACAGCCTGACACTATGACCAGTCATATGACAACATCGGCCGCGTTGAAAGGCCGCAGGGCTTCAACTTCACTTAATACTTAAATTAACTTATGTAATAGGCAAGGGTGCAATGCAATGATCTATGATCACCACTCGCATCCTACCATCTCCGCCGGGTATCGCTTCGGTCACCACGCCGAGCATCCACTGCTGAGGCGGAGCGTTGTCCTCTACCACGAGGACGACTGTGCCGACTTCCACGTTCCTCGACTCTTGCGTCCACTTGCTCCTTTGCTGCAGACTGAGCAGGTAGTGCCTGGACCAATCTGTCCAGAATCGTTGCTTGATTCCTGATGTCAGCTGCTATCTTTTAAAGTATGACAGCCTGACACCGTCGACTGCCTGCGTTGATGCGAGTGGCATGACAGTCCGAGTGTGTGACAAATCGACACTCATACCACGAGAGTGCAGAAACGGTGTCAGTTTGTAACGAACCTTAGGTTTGCCCCGCATTCAGCCGACTTTGTGTTCGTGCCAACAAATTTATATGTTGGGCGCCTGCCGATAAATAATAAGTCCTGTTTGCCCCACCCGCATTACTCAGTGTTGCCCCCAGGCACGCGATCTCGATCCACCCAGTGGCAACACCGTACTCACTGCTGGCAACACTGTCAAAACAAGCAGGTAAACAAACAAAGTGTTTTATTAACATTTTTACCAAATTTTAATAAAACTTCCTCGGTGTTTCAGTCGACTTCACCCCTTGATGCCCCTTTGGCCATGCTCCGTCCGCTGCTGCAGTAGATGATCCTCTTTTCCTTTTCCACGCGCCGTCAACCACCCGGCTGTATTGTGGCCTTGTATTGGCTGCAGTGGCAGCCTGGCAAATGACTCCTCTTACCCTCGGGTACCCACTAATGGGTATACCGGGCTCCGCGGGAAATTTCGGTGCACCAGACAACGTTCGTGGGCTGGCTCTGGGGTGTCGCCACGATGGCATCGGGCAGACGGTATGGCATACTCCTCATTCGCGCACAGCTCCAGCAGATTCGCTGGCCAGTGCGCGAGGATCGGCCTCATCCCTTCTGCCGATGCCCTAGCTGTAATACCCAGACCCTCCAGCCACGTAGCAGGCGCTGAAATCTTCCCGTCTTCCAACACTTCAGACGTGATTCTATCTCCCACGTCGCTGCCATCTTCCACTTTGGTATCCTCTGACACGTCACTATCACTCTGGACTGCCGCCTACACGTCACTTTATAGCCTCTGCCGTCGCTCTGCTGGCCGTGCGGGTGGCAGCACTTAACGGATCCTGTGCCTTTTACTGCTATCTTTCTAGCGCGAGGCGCACTATTCTAACCACCCATCCTTAGCGCTGACTTCCAGGTCCCTATCTTCGTCGCTTAATCCGCGCCTTTGCCCTTTTGCCCTTGGGTGCTTCGCGACCCAGCTTCGGCTCGGTCGGGCGTAGCGATCGCCGCTCAGCTGGCAGAGTTCATTGGCCTCTGTGCCCGGCCGCATTGTTGTTTTTAGTCTGTAACAATGCTTTCACCGTGGCTTGAGGGTGCGTGTGCATTTTTAAGTACGTGTGAATACGCAAATCTAGGTGTGTGGTGGTGTCCGTTTCTATTTTGCTTTTCGCTCGTCTTCCTGAGCTGCGCTGTGCAGCCGAGATTGTTGTTGTTTGTGACGGCGCTCTCTCCCATCACAGTTACAGCTGACACTGTTGTTGTTTGCTTTGAGCGGGCTCCCCTACAGTTACAGCTGATACTGTTCTTGTTTACCCTAGAGCGGGCTCGCTACAGTTACAGCTGACACTGTTGTTGTTTGCGGAAATACTGTTCCCGCTGCGATTGTTGTTGTTTTCGGCGTCATTTCGTGCGCGAGTTACAAGGCAGAGGACGATCAGGGCAGACTTATGTTATCAATTAGGAGAGCCAACAGCTGCGCAACTCCCCCGTTCAATAGGGTTCCTTATGAATATTTATACAACTTCAATAAAACGTCCGCTTACTTCTCTGACTTAATTCAGACTGCCACTTGTTATAACAGATGATGTCAACAAGACATGTATATTGTTGTTAAGTTGTCGCATGTTGTCGTTTCTTCATCTAGAATGCTTTTTAGGCATTGTTGGTTGATTATTGAAGTTGTGTTGTCGTCGCAGATATATGTTTGATGGACTTTGGGTTCATTTGTTTGTTATTTGTCTGATTAGGCGCGCTTAATTATGTATTACATATTTAGGTAACATAAATATTTTGTTCTTATTAATAGGTAGAGAAATAATGTGCAGTAACTCATAATTGCTTTTATCAAGTATTGGTATGTTAATTCCAAAGGTTACATTTTTTTTATCTAAATCTAAGAACTATATAAATATTCTTCGTTTAATGTCTTAAAAATGTTATTTTTTATACCCTGAACCCATTGAAAATGGGAAATCAGGGTATAATGTTTTTGTTGAAATGTATGTAACAGGCAGAAGGAGGCGTGGCAGACCCCATAAAGTATATATATTCTTGATCAGGATGACAAGCCGAGTTGATATAGCCATGTCCGTCTGTCCGTCTGTCCGTCTGTCCGTCCGTCTGTCCGTCTGTCCGTCTGTCCGTATGTATGAACGCGTCGTTCTCAGAACCTACAAGAGCTAGAGACTTGAAATTTTTTATGTAGGTTCCTGTATAGCACGAAAAGATCGAGTTTGTTTCAGAAATTCGATAACTGTTATCGTTTTATTGTTATCGATTAAAAACGAAAATCTAAATTCAGCTATAAAATTCTATCTAATTCATCTTTCTAGCTAGAGTCTTCAAATTTAGCATTTAGTGTTATGTAAGCCTTACGCAATTTCGGTTTTTGTTAAATTTTGGGTGCCACGCCCCCTTCGCCTCAAATTTGTAACTCCCGTATATCAAATACTAGAGACTTGTGCTTTGGCACATACATACATATGGATGACATAATTACGCCCAACAAGTTTGATCAAAATCGTTCGTCTAGAAAAAAAGTTATTAAACATTTAATTTCCCATAGCATTGCCATGCAAAGCAGCCAAAGAACAGCTGACGCAACGACTTGCGCTTGTGTATGCGTGCGCCTGTGTATGTGTGTGTATATGTTTTGCTTGTAATGAACGTACATATGCATGTGTATATAAAATAAATTAAGAATGCTTGGAATAGCGGTTCTTCGCAGGGTTCAGGGTACACCCTAGTCGAGCGGTCTCGACTAGAGTTTTCTTACTTGTTATAACTTTTTTTTCATATTTACATCTTCGGTAATGTTTTTGAATCTTATTGCTATGTCTTATTTATCATATTTTGTTGATTTATATTCTTAAGTATCTTTCTTTTGTTTTTTTTTTTCTAGCTTGTTTAATTTGTTTGTAATAATTGCTTCGTCCGTGTCGTCCATGTTATCAGTTACTACTTTAGTTACGTTTAATATTCCGTTAATTAGTAAGGGGTTGTATAGTTGATGTATTTTTCTTAGTCTTTTTCTTTATTTTAGATTTATTTAACTTTTGGTTTTTTCTAGAAATAAATGTTATCCCTGTGTCTTTAGATACTATGTGTTTAGTAAATCTTGGGGTTAATTTGTTTCGTCTGTTTTCTTTTCTGAAAATCGTGTCCCCTATGTCTAACGGTAAGGGTTCCTCTCTCTTGATTCTAAATTCCATTTTGTTTTTCATTTCCTCTGCTATTTTAGGATATAGGTTTGTTTGAAAGGTGTTTAACTTTTGTAAATAATCGTGTTGATTATCGAACGTCGTCTCTTTGTTAAATAAATGGGTTCTGCCTTGGAACACCTCATATGGAATATATTTAGTCCCGGAGTGTATGGCGTTGTTGTAAGTAATAAAGGTTTCAGTCAGGGTTTCGTCATGATCGCAAGTTATTAGTTCTTCTTTATTTTTATTTACCATGATTCGGTATATTTCAGTCAGTGTTGAATGTAGTCTTTCGATTGTGGAATGCCACTCGATGACTGTTGGAAAGAGGTAATGTGCAGTTGAATATTGTATTGGTCACAAAAATCATTGAGAATTTTTCCGGCAAACTCCGGGCCTTGGTCGCAAACTATTTTTTTGTGGGGATTCCGAAGAGTCCCATAAAAGTTTTATGGATCTGATTATATTTAGACTATCACAAGCTTGGATTGTATAGCCTGAGGCAAATTTTGAAAATTTATCAATAACAGTCAAAATGGTTTATGTGTTTATGGTATAGAGGTCTATATGGAGAATTTGCATGGTTAGAGAAGGAATTTCGGTTTCTTGGTATATAAGTTTTTGCGGATGTCTGTCGTATTTTAAAGTTTGGCATATATTGCAGTCATTGATAATTTTAGAAATTATTGTTTTCAATTGTGGTGAGTAGATTTTTCTCTTTAGGTAAGCTAAAGTTTCATCGATCCCTCTATGGTTACTATCTTTGTGATATTTTTTAATTTCTACTTCGAGGATTACCAATTTCTGTTATATCTTCTAATAGGTTTGTATATCTTATTATTTTGTACATTTTTGTAGGCAAGAAATATTCTCGTAGGGTTTTTTCAATCATTTTGAAAATATCGTCTGGCGTATACCGTATGTTTTATTTGGTTTAAGAATCTTTAAAAAAATTGGGCCAATTTAGTTTTGTCGAGGTTATTCTCGGAAATCGTTCTTCTTAGTTTGTTTTTTAAAAAGTGTTGTAGTTGTTAACTGTGTTCTGTTATTTGTTTGGAATATAATTTGTAAATTAAATTCGTTAATGGGTTTATTTTTTTTTTTATTTTTTTTTTTATAAGGTACTGTCCTGGTTGTTGGTGTTTACTTCCGCGGTAAGGCCGGCAAAGGGCTTCGCCCAAAACGTTTTCAGATCCTTTTTTATCGGAAATCGTAATCGTACTCTAGTAGTTGGAGTTTCAACGAACTAATTATACTATTTCACGTAGTGATATAGTATATGGGTTTGGGGAAAATTCTCTGTTGTTTTGTCCGTCCGTCTGTCCGTCTGTCAGGTCTGTCCGTCTGTCCATCTGTCCGTATGAACGCAAACCATTTCCACGCTATTGAAGCTAGAGACTTGAAATTTGAAATATATACTCGTGTATACCCTAGTCTGATAAAGTGTCAAGATTTTCCGATACGCCCACTAGGGGCGTGGCAAATCCGGAAAAATCGCATTTTCCTATTTTCCTGATATCTCAAAAACACTACTTCTAGAAAGGCTAGAGAGTTGAGATTTTAACTGAACACTCATGTCGATATCCCAAAATCAAAAAGCTATGGCGGATATATCTACGCCCATTGGGGGCGTGGTAAGTCGGGTCAAACTGTATCTTCAACAGTTTTAAAGCTAGAACGCCCAAATTTGGCACGTGGGTTACTGTTAAGAAACCCAAAAAAAACCCACCCTACAGGCCCGGAAACCTTAAATTGTATTTTACTAGTTTCGTTATATTTTAACACTATTGGTTAAATTGGTCTTGGTATATATCTCGCTTAACAAAATGTTATTGCTCCTATGAACGATCGCGCCAAAGATTTATGGCCACGCCTCAATAGGGGTGTGGCAAAATCGGATGCCTGGAGATAGTCGCATTTTACTAGCATTTTCGTTATATTTCTGAACGCACTATTGATGCACATGCCAAGACTTGAGACTTGGTATATATCCACTCGGGGCGTAACAACCCCACCAATGGAAGCTATGGCGGATACTATCCAATACGCCCTCAGGAGGGCGTTGGCAACTAATATCAGCTTATATCTCTCAGTTTTTAGTGCTAGAAGCTTGAAAATTGGATGCTAAATTACTTTGAGCCTCCTCTATCGATGCCCCAAAAATATTGTTACGCCCCAAAGGGGGCCGCGTGACATGAAAAATACCCTGTAATTTTTCACTTTTTTCGAATGTTAGCATCCAAACTTTACAGTTATATTCCTGAACGCCCACTCTATGCACATGCCAAAAATTATTTGTCTACGGCCCAATCTTTTATATGTATTGAAAAGAATATTTTATTAATACACAATAACTAAATAAAGAAAATATAACAAAAATATCAACATGACCGCACCGGGGTTCGAGCCCACACCTCTACGCTCGCCAACGAACTTAAATCACATTTTCAGAGTTGCCACCTCTCTCATTTTGAGAGATGCCATCTCTCGATTTAGGTGCGTATTTTTGCTAAAGTAAGGGTTCTATGCTTCGATCCTAATTAAAACTGTCTGGCCACTTCCGATGAAAATTTTTAATCGGCAGCTAATTTGAGCGGCGACAGAGGGGATTTAAGGTTAAATTAAAAAAAATATAATGTGATAGAGGCCCTGTGGGCTGCTGGGACATGAAATAGTATTTCGCTGTCGGTTGCGTCCGACAACAAAGTTAATGGTCGATGATCTGTAACGATTTTGAACCCCTGACCAAATAAATAGGGTCGGAAGTGTTTCGTTGCCCAAATAATCTCTTTCTCAACCGTGGAGTAGTTTAACTCCGTATCAGTGTAGAGGGTTCGACTAGCGAATGCAATCGGTCTCTCGTTGTTTTTCTGAACCTTGTGATAACACGGCACCAATTGCCACATTACTTGCATCGGTTGTAAGGATTAATGGTTTGTCAAAATCGGGGGTATTGTAGAAGCGGGTCATTGCAAAGTAGTGTCCTACAGGTTTCGAATGCTTTAGTGAACTCGTTACTAATCTTTACTGCACTCCTTCCTTTTAGCTGTTGTGTTAAGGGGTTTTGTGATGTTTTTTTTTTGCGAAGTCCCTTATGAATTTGCGATTAATAGCCTAAAAGTCCTAGGAAAGATTTGATTTGCTTCTTGGTCTTAGGAATAGGAAATGATTTTATGGTTTCAATCTTTTTGGGATTTGGTTTGATTCCCCTTATTTGTTGCCATATGCCAAATATTCAATTTCCTTTCTTAGGAAGTTTGATTTAATAGGTTGGAGCTTCAGGTTTGCGTTGTTAATTTTGGTGAACACTGTATGTAAATGTAGCATGTGTTCTTGAAGTGACGATGAGAAAACGATTATATCATCTAGATATATTAGGCAGTATTTGCCATTTAAATCTGTTAAATGTTGTCCATCAGGAGCAGGCGCAGGAGCGTTAGTAAGACCGAAAGGCATTCCAACGAACTCGAAATGACCGTCAACGGTAGAAGGCTGTTTTATCTATATCTTTTGGGTGCATTTCTATTTGGTGATACCCGTTGGCTAGGTCTAGAGCTGTAAAGTATTTTGCTCTACCGATCCTGTCTAGAACGTCGTTAATGTTGGGCATCGGATATCTGTCCTTGACTGTTTTTCGTTTAATTTGCGGTAATCGATAACTAGTCTCCATTTGGCAATATTAGATTTATCTTTCTTTTTTATACCCAGCACCCATTGAAAATGGGAATTCAGGGTATAATGTTTTTGTTAATTTGAATGTATTTAACAAAGGCAGAAGGAGGCGTGGGAGACCTATAAAGTATATATATTCTTGATCAGGGTGACAAGCCGAGTTGATATAGCCATGTCCGTTTGTCCGTCCGTCTGTCCGTATGTATAAACGCGTCGTTCTCAGAACCTATAAGAGCTAGAGACTTGAAATATTTTATGTAGGTCCGTGAATAGCACGAAAAGTTCGAGTTTGTTAAAAAGTCGATACTATTTTAGTTTTTAATGTTATCGATTAAAAACATTGTTTGTGGTAGGGCGGACTGGTCTGGACCAGCAATTGGCGGCTGCCAATGTCTTCACTCTCTGTGGGGTGGATCGCGGTAACAAAAAAAAGATAACGCTGCGGAAAAGGGTGGTTGGCTGGAATCAGACAGTAAACAGGAATGGGTTAGTTTGTGTGGGGAGCTCGAAAGACGCGGACGCACTGGAACGAGGACGGAGACAGCACATATAGGGATCGGAGGGTTGGAGTGCTTCGTCGGGGCTACCTCGGCTCACTCTGCAGCACAATGAGCTTCGTCACAGGTCGTCGGATGGTCCCCCGCGAGGTTCGAACATCGACGACGCGAACCAAGCGTCGACGCCCGAGTGCGCGCACTCCACTCGTCCTAAGCGCCATTCGGTAGGTGGCAGGTTGTCCTCTGAAATGATGACCAGGACACCCATCTGAAGGCAGCGAGTTGGCGTTTTCCATTTATTCCGCTTGTGGAGCTCCTTCAAGTATTCGTCCTTCAGCGGCGGCAAAAGCTGTGATGGATTGCCTTCAAACGCTGCCACCGATTGATCAAGGACATGGGTTCGGCATGAATATCAGGCTCTGCAATAGATACGAGGGGGCCTCCGACCAGGAAGTGCCCGGGGCTCAATGCTAAGAGGTCCGTTGGATCCTCACTCATAGGGGAGATGGGACGAGAGTTGAGGCATGCTTCTATTCGACAGAGCAGAGTGGACAATTCCTCGAACGTGTACTTGATGGTAGACGTGGCCTTCCAGAATAAGGCCTTAAAGCTCTTGACTCCCGCCTCGCATAACCCGCCTATGTGGGGAGCGCTGGGGGGAATGAAATGCCAAGACAGGATATGCTGAGGAAAAGTCTGCACGACGCATTGCTTGGTAGCAGCTAAAAAGTCTCTTTCTAGTGCCTTGGCTGCTCCAACGAAGGTTTTTCCGTTATCGGAATAGATGCGCTGTGGGCATCGTCTTCTGGCCACAAACCGTGAGAAAGCCGTAGTGAGATCGGATGTCGCCTCCAAGTGAATCGCCCTGGTGCTGAAACACACGAAGACGCAGACGTACCACTTGGTGATGAGACAAGCTCGCCCGGTATAGTTTTTGATTTCGAAAGGTCCTGCTAAATCGATTCCGGTGTGCGTAAAGGACCTGGAAAATGTGATTCTCTCTCGAGGAAGGTCTCCCACCATTTGCGTCTGTTGACGGCGCCGGAAAATGACGCAAGTCTTGCATCCCTGCAAATGGGCTTTGATCAAGTTCTTGATCCTCGGAATCCAGAATTTCGTACGCAAAAAGCACACCATCAGCTGGCTGCCACCGTGCAGTGTGATGTGATGTGCGTGAAATGGGCGTCGTATGGGAGCAGGATGGGGTGACGTTCGTCGTAGCTCAGGGACTCTGCCGCTCGTAGTCGCCCGCATGAGCGAAGGATGCCGTTTAACAAGGAGCTTGAAGGGGGAATAGTCCGTTTTTCGGAGAGTGCTCGGATTTCAGCAGCGTACTTCTGCTTCTGAGCGAGCCGTACAAGAATCTGTTCTGAGGAAAGCAACTCGTCCTTGCTGAGTTGCACCGTGGAAGGCCTCGCAGCCTTTGGGGCGACGAGCCGTCGGACATATGCGGTGTCCCTTAAGGCTTGCCCGTAGTCTGAAAACCGTCCGCTGAAGTCGTCTTTAGGCGTGGATGTAACGGACATCGCAGAGGGAAGCTGGCCAACATTCGGGGGTTAGCCGGAGCCATTCTGGTCCATGCCACCATAGCGTATTGACCGCCAAGTCATCAGCGGAGACGCCTCGACTCGCAAGATCTGATGGACGCGGTTTGCCACGAACGTAGCCCAGCTGCATGGAGGCTTATTAAGCCAGGCCAACACGATGGTGGAATAAGTCCAGAATTGGGAAGATGTCGGCTGTATTGGGAGCTCAGGAATCACTGTCGCACACAAGTCGGCTAACAACACCGCGCCGCAGAGCTCCAGTCGTGGCAACGAAACAGTTTTGACTGGGGCCACTCTCATTTTAGCGGTCAAGAGATGGACACTCACATGGTCCTTATGCTGGACCCGCTTGTAGAGAGCTGCTCCGTAGGCTTTCTGAGAAGCATCGCAAAAGCCATGTACGTCCCTTTTTAGGTCAGGTCGGATCTCTAACCATCTGGGAATGCGTAGCCGGCTGAGACCCGGATAATCCTGTAGGAACTCATGCCACTGAAGTAATAGGGACGGGGTAAGGGCGTCGTCCCATCCAAGTTCCGTTAGCCAGATTTGCTGCATGAACACCTTAGCCCGAATCACGAAGGGAGCCAGCCACCCTGCTGGATCGAAGAGCTTCGCTATGTGGGACAGGACCTCTTTCTTGGAGACCGGATTCTTTGGTTGTGGGTCGGCAATGGAGAAGAAGAAGCAATCTCTCGTGGCTTGCCAGCGGATGCCCAATGTCTTGGCCGTACTAGCATCTTCTAGCTCGAGGAAGTCCTCATGCAGCAAATGCTCTCTTGGAAGAGCATGGAGTATCTTCCTTTTATTAGAAGTCCATTCCCTCAGCGGGAATCCAGCCGAGAGTAGCGCAGCGTTAAGCTCCTGGATAGCGTCGTGGGCGTCCTCTTTATTGTGGGCCCCGGCGAGGACATCGTCTAGTACGTACATGTAGTGACGAAGGATCTCACTTGCCTTTGGATGCAGGTGTTGCACGTCGTGTGCTAGCTGTAGCAGGACTCTTATGGCTAGAAAGGGTGCGCAGTTGACGCCGAAAGTGACCGTTTGAAGCTCGTAGTCCTGCAGATTTCCGCTGCGATCTCGGTAGAGAATACGCTGGAACGGGGTGTGCTTGGGGTTAACAAGAATCTGTCGATACATCTGCGTAATGTCAGCGTTAAAGACGAATTGGAAGAAGCGCCATTTGAGTATCTGCAATGTGAGGTCGGCTTGAAGAGTGGGGCCGGTATGCAAGACATCGTTTAAGCTGACTCCTTTAGTGGAAGGACTAGAGCCGTTAAAGACGACGCGGACTTTGGTGGTAGTGCTGTCAGGTTTGAAGACAGCGTGATGAGGGAGGTAGAAATGATTCCCGTCCGTGGGTGGATACTCCTGCAACACAGCGTCATAACGGGCTTTTAAAGGCGAGTTCCTCTGCAGCCGCGCCTCATTCCTCAGAAATTGAGCTAAAGCGATAGGTCTGGAGTGAGTCAAGTCTACACTATTCGGATCTTTGAATGGTAGAGAAACTACATATCGACCATCCTTCCTCCTTCTGGTCGTCTCCTGGAAAACTTCTTCACAAAGGACGTCTGCTCCTTTTTTCGGCTTTGCCGGAAGATCTTCCACCTCCCAAAACTTGGTGAGCAGCGCATCAAGTTTCACCTCAGGCCCTCCCGATCGAGCAATGAGTGCTTGGCGAGGCCTTGGTGAATCGGCTAGTATTGGCCCGCACAACACCCAACCAAAAATGGTCTCCAGACCGACGAACTCGCCACCCATGTCCTTTTTGATCCGTTCCCCAAGAATATGCGGGAAGAGATCCACCCCAATCATCATCTCAATTGGAGCTGGCCTATTGTAGTGCGGGTCAGCTAGTGGACGATCTAAGCACTGGTATTGCACCTTGTCTGGGAAAGGACACGCTGGGATCTCCCCTGTCAGCTTGGGGACAACTAAGGCCAGAGCCTCCACCTGAATTTTCCTGTTACCAGGGGGGGCAGTTTCAGAAGACACTCCTTTTTTTCACTACCCCCGTCGCTTTGTCCGATGCCAGAAACTGCTGCGTTGGTATGACGGAACGGAGGTTGGACCAAATTGAAAACCCTCTCGGACAGGAAGGTGGAGTCGGCTCCGGAATCGATCAATGCTCGGACATGAAATTCTTCACCCCGATGGTGGAGCGTTACGATCGCGGTGCCTAGGAGACCCCGACCTGGAGTGGCCGCAAAGTAGCTTTGCGCATTCGCGGGTGGGTTAAACGTCGATGGACGTTCGTGCGAGTTGGATGGCTGCGACATTGAATTCAAGGTGGCGGACTCGTTGCCGAGAGTGAACAGGGTGTGATGGCGCTCCTTGCAGATATGGCAATTATGCGCACTGGAGCAGTCCCGAGCTTGATGACCCCGAGCGAAGCAGTTCAAGCACAAACTCTGAAGCCTTTTCCTCTTTGTGACGGACATGTCAAGAAAATTGGGGCAGACACGGATCGGATGATTCTCTTTGTTACAAAGCCTACAGGATGCCGTTTTAACATGAGTCTTCGTTGGGTATGCCTGGACTTCATCACTGGTGGCGGCGAGGCTTTATCGGACCACAACCGGTAAAACCAAGAAACGCAATCAGGTAGCGGACTGTAAACGATTCAGTTATATGATCCCAGATTGCCCAGGTATATGGAACTACAGTCTTATTTTTTTTTATTTCTTTATTTTATTTTTATTTTTCTTTTTTTATTATTTATTTTTTTTTTATAATAACAATTATATTTTTATTTTCGGACTCTAACATTCCAATCTAAAAAAAAAAATATTTGCGAAACAGTGACTCAGTCACGGTTTGAATTTGAGTGCCAACACTGATTACAGTTTGGCAGTATTTTGCACGGATTGACAAAAGTGACTGAAACCGTGACTAAGTCACGGCTTGGAACTCGAGTGCCAACACTGATCGCGCAACAGCTGTTTTGCCGGAATTATTTCTTTGGTTTAAACGCGGGCGTTGTCTTAAACCAATTGCACCCTTCTTTTTGGTTTTAAATGATAAGTTTTAAATTGCGGAAAGCCAATCGGAGTGGCTACAATTATTATCGTAGTGCAAGTGTCGTTGCGCCTATGCCAAATACATACATACATATGTATGCATGCATCGATAAACATATGTACATATACACGCGCGTACGTGAAAGCCGCCGTGGCTGCCAAAATTTAATTAAATTATTTGTTTATTTGTTGGTGAGTGGCGCTTTGACACTGTATCGCGGTGTTTGGTGTTTTAAGAATCACTTGCAGTTGTTTCCTTTAGCCGTAGGTATAGGTGATACATATGTATGTATGTACATACATATGTATATATACATATATAAGTCAACTTGTGCATGTACGTATATAGATATGTGAGTGGCAAAAGAACTTATACCGTGGAACCTTGAGGCAGGTCAGGTATGTATGTATGTACACATGTGCTAAAGATGCGCAGGTCGCTATGGAAGAGCGGGAAACCTCGCACCTTTACGTGTGTGCGTAACTTATAAGAGAGTGAGAAGATCTATACTTATCGGGTTCTTTCCACCGATGCAAGCTGGAGGAGCGGAAGGATATCCGGCTCGAAGGACCAATGTTTGTGGAAGGGCGGACTGGCCTGAATAAGCAATTGGCGGCGGCCAATGTTTTCACTCTCTTGGGGGTTGATCGCGGTAACAAAAGATAACGCGCGGTTTTAATGTAGCACAATTCACTCTTTATTGCAGTACGAGATAAATGTAAGAGTACGAGATAAACTATGAGCAAATTATAAAAAAAAGCGAGGAAAAGACCGAGCGCAATGGCGATTTACAGAGAAGTGCCAGTCACACATTCCAGTGTGCCCCCGCACCCTTCTGCATTTATAGCTAGAGTAAACTAAATCCCCAATTTTGTTTGTAAATTTTATATTTATTCTATCTAATTTTGATTTATGTTAAATTTTGGATACCGGCTCCAAATTTCCCCAAATATTAAAATTGAGGTTAGTTGCACTTAAAGCCAATAAATTAATGGGTTTACATTTTTAAAAATTAGAAAAAATGTAATAAAATATGATGAACATAAGCTGAAAATTTCATTTAAATCTATTAAATCGCGCAGAAGTTATTAAACAAAATATTTGGCCAATCGGCCAAACACGTGACCAGCAACGCAAAGCAAATTGTTTTCCTATACATGTGCACACATACACACATACACATTGAGCTGCGTGCATCTAGAAAATTCTAAGACCCGCAAGTTTTAGTGTACATATTTCCAATAGATGGCGCTATGATTTGCTAATTAGCAGCTGTTCAATAAATCGAAACATGAATGGCACTATTCTATCGAACCATAGATGGCGCTATTGGCTAAACAATTGAAAATGAATTGAATTTCGTTTTCTGTGCGTTTATACAAAATGCTAATTATGCAGTATTTTAAAAAAACGCAGATAGCGCGGGGTTTAGGGTGTCTCCTAGGCGGGACACCCGACTAGAGTTTTCTTACTTATTACTACTAGAAAAGTTGGAGAGCTCTAGGGTGAATAACTATGTTTGATTATATTTTGATCCAGAAGTTGTTGGATTTGGGCGTTAATTTCTTTCTTTTCTGTGATACTGTATCGGAATGGTTTTGTATGTATTGGAAGTTGGTCAGTAGTTTTAATTTGGTGTTTAACCAGATTAGTGAAAGTTAGGTGCTTTCCTTCTCTATAAAAGATATTTGGGAATTTTAAGCAGAGTTTTTTCAGTTCATTCATTTCTTCCTTATTTAGGTGATCGGTCTGGATAATTGGTTCTGTGTCAAGGTCCTTAGTCTTAGTTACTGTGATTGTATTTACTTCAAGATAATCCTTTTCTTCGCATTTATAGACTTCTAATGGGAAGTCGATATAAAATTTCTGTTCTTGATTGGAAAAATTGTTTATTTCCATTAGACTGATTATTTTTTTGCGGTATAAAGTCCGCCTGATATGAATACTTCTTTAGAGATTAAGGTGGGTTCAAAGTAAACTGTGCCGTCTTTTAAATTGACAGCTATCGGAATGATTTTCTTTGACTCTTCTTCTATAGTGTGTAGAGTGGGTACTAGTTTTTCTTCTAATTCGATTTGTATATTAAATGTTTTTGTGCTTAGAGATTGTTCAGGAATGTCTACTATAGCTTCAAGTTGTTTAAGAATGTCTATTCCGATGAGTCCATCAAAGTAGTCATGAAAGTTGAACAGTAATAACGAATATGAAGTAAAATCGGAGAATTCTTTAAACTGCAGTTTTTTGGTTTTTTGTGCAAGGGATGTGTATTTAACACTATTTTGATATTGATTGATTTCTGTAAATTAATTTGATTTTCCTGTGCTACTCGTTTCGGGTTTATAAAAGAAAATGTTGCTCCTGTGTCTATAAGGAATTTCAAAGGTTCGTTCGGTTTAACATGTAGCACGATATAGGGAAGAGGTGATCCTATGTTTTTACTGATTAGGTACCCTGACTGTTGTTTGAGGCTTCTGTCTGAAAATTTGCTTGTTCATTGTAGTTATGTAATTGTGATTCTGAGTGTGCCTTATGCGTCTGTTCTCTGTTCTGCGGGTTTGGGGAGTATTTACTCCTATTTTCGTATTTCCTATCTACCTCTTTGGGCATGATAGCCGGAAAATTATTGTTTCGCTTTTTTTGTTATCTTTGTCATAGCTTTGTTGGTGTCCACGTTTGTCCAAGAGTCTTTCGTTGTTTCTGTCATCTTTATTATTTTGTTGCCAATTTACAGTTTGGCGGTATGATTGTTGTCTTTTCTGTTTTTCTTGGGAAAAGTAAATTTCTCGTTCCTTCAGAGCCCATTCAAAAGCCTCACGAATGTTAGTTGGTTTCATGGCCCTGACCGCTGTGCCTAATGGGCCCTGAATTCCAGATAGGAATGAATTTAGGCAGGTGTCGGCAAAGAGGTTTTTCTTCATTTTGATTAATGTTGGTTCGATTTCCTTTGTGTCTGTCAATCTAAACAATGCGATTTTAATTTCGCATACTTTTTCGTATAAAGCGCGAAGTGGTAATGCACTTTGGACCAAACCGTGTAGTTCGAACATTAAAGTTGGTTCATCTCTCTTATCGAAACAGTGTAAGATGAGAGCATCCCTAATTTCATCCCAATTAAGGCTAGCTCCTTCATCAATTATAGCTTCATTAGCTTTTCCCCCAATTTTGTTCCTAATAGTTGTCAAGAGCAATTGGCCATATGGTGTCTGGTCGGTTCCTCTAATGAGGAGAAGAATTTCTTCTACATTGCTGATAAATTCACTAAGGGTTTTCGAATTTCCGTCATAAGTTGGCAAGAAGCGGATTGCATCTGGAATTTTTAGTGTAGTCAATAAGTCCAAATGATTGTTCATTATTGGGTTCTAATTGGGTGAGGGAGAGCTCGAATTAGATGTCATTGATGTAATGTCTTCGGTTCTTGCTACTGTCCGGTTTTTCACCAATGTCCGTTGGGTTATTGCTAATTCTAGTTCTACTTCTAGTGTTTGGGGTAAGTTTCTTAGCTTTACTTATAGTCGACATTAATTGAATTGGTAATTGTATATGTATGTATGTGGATGTGTATAATGTTTTTTTTTTTTTTTTTTTTGTTATATTGATCTTAATTTATTTTCACTTAGTGTGGAGTGGAGTGTATTATTATTGTTTTTTAGCAATTATGTATTTGTATTTTACAATTAAACTTTTTAGCAATAACCGTTAAACAACTTCGTCACTGTGTTCACATAAGCAATGTCCTTCTTGTTCGAGCTCTGTGTCGCAACTGATCTTGCAGTGGCGACTGATGTTAGTGTTTTTTACTACAAGCTTCATATTTTGTAGCTTTGTGGTACGAATTTGTATCGCTATGCACATTTTGCGGAATTAAGCGACGGAGATCGTGCCGAAGACAGATTAATGGCGCCAGACATCGTATATTTTATATTTTTGCTAGTGACAACCGAAATATAATTCCGTTAGGTCAGTCTTGAGCGCTAGGTTTCTGCTGAAGTGCAGAATAGTGGCACAGAAATCGTGTGTTCTAGAGTGTCGTTAGTGGCGCGAAACATGCGGCATCAGCGACGAAAAAGCGAAATAATTCTTTAGAATTAGAACAGCGACGCCGGATAATTTTGTGTTAGGAATATCACGCGACAGACGGTAATAAAAATAAAAATGTGGTTGTGGCACTGTTCTTGTGAAATTAATGATGAATTTGTAGTTATGCTGTGTATACGAGGGTCGAAGTTGCCATCAAATGCGGTTTGCCAATATGTGTGATGTTAGTACATGTCTGTGCGACAAGTCGTTAGTCGTTCCAATAGATCGCACTGAAATATTGTTTCGGCCGACGAGTATTATGCAACAAGTCTGTACTACTTCTCACGACATGTTGGTCTCATCTGCTCATATGCCTTGAACGTATGATACCGTGCAACATGCTAACTCAACTGAAATGTATATAACTTGTTGCCGTGTATGGCTTTCTTTTTTTTTTTTTTATATTCCACCGTAGCACTTTTAATACTTTATATTAACCAGAGCTCGCAAATAACAGTTGAGCATTTTGCGTGGTCTTCGAATAACAGTTTTCACTGAGTATTTGACGAAAATGCTCGCGAGCGAGCGCAAACAAAGGGTCTTCGCTCAGTTCGCTCGCGCTCGGACTACAACCGTTTTTTTCGTTTCTCATTTGTTTCGGTCAGACCGCGAGCGAACGCTTGAGTAAAATTAAGAAAAAGGTCTTTGAGCGACTGATGCATGTTCATGTGCGATGCAAACGTACTTTGTGTATGGTGTTACTCAAAGCACCCAAAATATTCTTGTGTCGCAAGTTTGTAAATTATATTTGCTAAATATTTTAATTTTTTAATGATATCAAGCTTAAACTGCCACATTTAAATGCGCTTGCACAAGTAATTCTAATCAGCAACTTATTTATGCCCTACATTTCATATTAAATGAACGGCGAAGTCCAATAAGCGCAGACAATTTAAATGTATAATTAGATATTTAACTTAACAATAGGCAGTATAAGTTTAGTACTAGTTAAATAACATCTTAATACCAAAAATAATCATTTTTTTCCAACAAAGCAAATTAATTTAAGAGTGCCAAAAGACCTTTTGCATTGACTTTTTCGGTCATTTGCTCACTTGCTGAGGCTCAGCTCGCGAACAAAAAATTTTCCGCTCGCGAACAAATGTTCAGCAATAACGATCGACGCAAAAACCCAAAAAAACAACCCTCATGCGAAGACCGATTCAGACAAGAAAAAAATCGCTCTTGCTCAGAGCGAGAGCGGAATATTTTCTTTTTTCCGCTCCTGCTCTGACTTTGAGCGTGACGAAAAAACGCTCAACTGTTATTTGCAAGCTCTGATATTAACACATGATAACATATCCCTTCTATTACATTTTATATGTACGTACTCTTTTATTTTATTTTATTTTATTTTTTTTTTTTTTTTAGATTAGTAGAGCTTATGGTAATTGTAATTATGCGACTCCTCATTGTAGGTTCTTTGTGTGCGGCTGCGCCAGTTACAAGTCAGAGGATGATCAGGGCAGCTGTGCTACTCCCCGCCCAATAGGGTTCCTTATGAATATTTATACAACTTCAATAAAACGTCCGCTTACTTCTCTGACTTAATTCAGACTGCCACTTGTTATAACAGATGATGTCAACAAGACATGTAACATGTATGGTATTATTGTCCATGTGTCGCGACTCGCGACATCCCGTTCGAGGTTTGAAGCTGTCGCTTCGCAGAAAGTCTTGCCCACACGATCTAGAAGAATCCAAGCGGCACCAAGGCGAGGCGGCTTGGTTGGGAACATTTCAGAGGGGACTGAAGCAACTGAGATGGTAACTCGCGCGCTGATATTCTTATTGCTCTTGCCCTGTTGCCCATTTTATGAATTTTTGTTTTGTAATAAATTTTCCATAATTTCACAAAATTTTATAATAAAATCGGGTGGTAACAACAACAAGAACAATACACATAGTTATGTGTATTCACCTTTTTTTAATTAGTGGGCTCAGACTCACCCGCCTCTGCCTGATATGGCTTCAGTTCGGACACATGAGCTGTTCGCCTTACAATCTGGTACACTTCGGCCAATTTGGTGGCTGCTTGTGTTGCCTGGCCCGTTCCCACAGTCCGTGCGTCGAACAAAGCCTTAGGCAACCTTGGCTCACGCCCTTGCGTGAGGAAGGCCGCGGAATAGCCTGTAGAGGCCGAGACGCTGCTGTTGACGGCCAGTGTCAACTCTGATAGAGCCTCGTCCCAACAACGTTGATCTCTACCCGCAAATTGAGCGATCATCGTCTTGACAGTGCGGTTGGCCTTCTCAGTGGGATTCTCTTGAGGCGTGTATGGCGCCGTCAACTGATGATGCACTCTCAGCTCATCCAAGAATCCCTTGAAGGCACGGCTTGTGAATTGGGTGATATTATCCGTGATGAGCACTTTCGGCACTCCAAATTTGGCCAATATCCACTCCCTGAATGCCTTTTGAAGCGCCGCTGTGTTGACGCTTCTCAACGCCACCATCTCAGTCCACTTGAAGAATCTGTCGATGAACACCAACAGCATGGGTAGCGGTCCGACAAAGTAGGCGCACACCGTCACCCATGGCTCCTCAGGGATCTGGACATCTGTCCGGCCGCCTGGAGTTGGCCGGCCTTGTAGCGATGATATAACTCGCAGCGCTGCACGTATCCTCGCACGTCTCGATACACACCGGGCCAGTAGTATCTTGCTGCCACTCGAGCAATAGTTTTTCGGCTTCCCAGGTTGCCAGCGATGCCCTCTTCGAGGGCTCTATGCATCCTTTAGCCAGGAGCTCATCCACCTGGCTGTTAATTTCCGCCTGCATCTTCGGGTTCTTCGGAAAATATCGCTGCTTTATTGGACGCTTATCGTGCATCGTGATCCGGTGCTCGGTTATGTCAGTGGTGCCCTTAATCTGCTGGAGTTTGGCCAATTCCTGCCTCAGGAACGCGTCCACCGCCACATCCTTATGAAGTGGGTCTGCCGATCCTGGATTCACCTCAATTTGGCTTCTGGGCTTCACCATCACACTGGTGACTGCCACTGACAACTTCACCTCCACTGGCTCGCTGGGTTGCGAATCTCTGGGCCAGATCCTTAGACTCAAGACGCCGCATTCCAGCGTGCAGCCCATGCAGGCCCCTGGATGGCGGGTGCCTCAGCCCGTTTCCCGACTGGCAACAGGCAATCGTCCTTACACCGATGCGCCCATATTGCCAGCAAAATTTCAGCACTTCATTGCGGCATTCAATGGCGATGTAGCCCTCATGGACCCACAGGTAGTCTCTAGGCAAGAAGAATCTCTGGAAACTTCTCACGAATGCTTCCCATGACGTCCAGTGTCGATCATTGGCCACGTACCACTTCAGAGCCATGCCTTTGAGCAGCTCCGGCATAGCCCACGGTATCAGGTCCAGATTCGGACCTTGGAATACTCGAGCCCTGCCAAACTAGGCTATCGCGTCCTTATTTCGGGCTGTGGAGTGGATGTGGCCCTCCAGGGTCCTTGCTGGGTCTCATTAAGGCGGGCGGCGGCGGCACTAGTGGAAGGCAGTGACACTCGCGGGCCTTGTGTTCTTTCCTCTCGATTCTCCAGATCCTCTTCCAAGACGGGGGTAAAAATTTCCTCCATTCGTGGAGACCGTCGCCCATGGAGGCATGCGATGTCGGCGATCCTCAGAGAATAAGGAATCCTTCCCTCATTCTCGTCGACCTACTCGATAAATTGCCCCGCATTATGTCCAGAGTGCCTGACAGGTTTACTCAGAACTCCAGGCCGTAGCGTATCACCTGCTCTTTCTGAAGGTTATATACCCACGCTCGCACCATATTTATATTTATCTAAAAGCACTTATTGACTCTATTTATCGCAGGGCCCCACGTTGGGCGCCAGTTTTTGTTATCAAAATATAATTGATAAGTCGAGTGTCAACTTATGTATAAGCTAAACAACTTTGTTTAAAGCCTAAAACAAACAGATAAACAATTTCGAAATATCACCAACCCGTTGGGGGTATTTTATTTGCCAGTCCGGCCAGCTATGCCCCAATTCACAGCCCGATGTGGTTAGTGATATTATTGAAATAAAGAAATTTAAGAAAGAGGCAATACAGGAAAATTAAAAGTAAAATTAGAGAATCTAACTGTAAATATAAATATATGATATAAATATGTAGTAAAAAAAAATAAAATTTCCACCATTACGATTGAGTGATATTCCTAAAAAAACCTGAAAGCAAAGATTTGATTAGAGGAAGAGAGAGTTCAGAGGAAAAAACGTGATAAAATTTATTATAATTCGCGCATAATACATGAAAAGCACTGTGCAACGAGTAATCCGATGTGAGCAGAGGTAAATGCAAAGGGCGAAAGTGTCTAGTTGTTCTTGAAGGGACCGAAAAATGAAGTTTCATTAACAAGAAGGACGAATCAATATTACCTTCAATTAAATTATGAAGAAAAGCAATCCCAAGGATTGTTCTACGGTTTTTTAATGAAGGAAGATCAATAAGAAGGAGACGACTATGATAAGACGGTAGACGGAGATTCGGATCCCAGTTTAGATTTCTTAGAGCAAAGAGAAGAAACTGTTTTTGGACCGATTCAATACGATCCTGGTACACTTTATGCTGTGGAGACCATATAATTGAACAGTATTCTAAAATAGGTCGTACCAATGAAACAAAGGAGTTTAGTTACAAACGGATCATTGAACTCTTTCGCCCAACGTTTAATGAAGCCAAGAACAGTTTTGGCTTCATTTATAATGGTTGAGATATGAGTATTGAAGCGAAGTTTTGAATCGAAGAGTACACCTAGATCTTTGACAGAAAAAATGCGTTGCAGAGAACCGCTATTAATTGAATAATTAGCAATGTATGGAGTAGTACGACAGAAGGTCATTGTCATACATTTAGAACAGTTTATACGCAACCTATTGGCCAAGCACCAAAGTTGGAAGGAATTAAGATCATCTTGTAAGCATTGATGATTAATTGCGTTAGAATAAGAAAGACAAAGTTTTACGTCATCATCATACATGAAAATCTTTGAATAAGAAATACAGCTGGGAAGGTCATTGATAAATAATGTAAAAAGTAAAGGCCCAAGATGACTACCCTGAGGTACACCTGACAGAACAAAGATTTGTTTTGAAAGAGATGTTCTCAAAATAACTCTTTGGGTTCTACCCTTTAAATAGGATGACATCCAAGATAAGAGTTGAGGAGAAAACCCTAAGAGATCAAGCTTATGAAGCAATACTTCATGATGAACTGAATCAAATGCTTTGCTAAAATCTGTATAAATAACATCAGTTTGCATTTTATTTAAAAAACTATCGTTTACTAGGTAAGTAAATTCAAGCAGATTAGTAGAGGTTGATCGATTAAGAACAAAGCCATGTTGTAGTGGCGAAATAATTGATTTACACAAATGCTGTAAAGTGGAAGTTATTATTTTTCAAATAACTTCGGAATAGCCGATAATTTGGCAATACCCCTATAATTAGAAATGTCAGATCGCCCACCTTTCTTATATAGAGGGATAATAAAAGACTCTTTCCAAATAGACGGAAACACAGAGGTTTCCAGAGATAAGTTAAAAAAGCTTTAGTAAAGGTAACTGAAGGGAATCACAGCATTCTTTTATAACACAACTAGGAATATTATGAGCTCCAGGTGAGAAAGACGATTTCATTGACCCAATGGCAGAAATCAGAGAATCAAGGGAAATATTGGAAGCGTTAACAATATTTGTAATATGGGTAAGAAGTATTATAGGGGTCTACAGATGAGTAAGTTGACTGAAAGAAATCAGCAAAAAGATCTGAGGAATCCTGATCATTGCAAGAATTCAAAGACTCATAAAAAAATGTGGAAGGAAGATTTTTAAATATTCCACTTTAAAAAATTTTAAATTAAGGAAGCGTCTGAGTAAACCATGGAGGTTTATTAGAAAAAGGCACAGGGAGACACATAGGAACACACTCATCAATAAGAGAGTTTAAAATGTTATAGAAAATAGTCGATGCACAATTAACATCAACAGAATCATATAACGTAGACCAATCTGTTGCACTAATAAGTTGGTTAAGCAAAGCAAAGTTGCACTTAACGTAACAACGACGTTTAGATGGAGTAGGTTCAGAAATTGGAGGTGAACTTAGGGTCAGAGATACCTAACGAACCTTCGGTTTGCCCCGAGTTTAAGCCGGGCCGCACTCAGCCGTCTGTGTATTCGTGCCAACAAATTTCTATGTTAGGAGCCTGACGATAAATAATAGGTCCTGCTTTTTAGATTTAATAATATAAAATGGGTTTTTCACCTAGATATATAATTATTGTAGTACAGCAAAGTGCGGGCTTAGGCTATAGCTGCACACGGCTAAGCCCGCAGGATTCGTAGGTGCCGTAAGAAGCACTCCGGCTAGTGACCGATCAGCCTCAGAGCCGTCTAGAGGTTGCAGAGCACTTCAGAGTACGCCAGGATACGCGCTGTGTTCTCTAGCGGTTCGCTTTGATCACCACAAGCACTCCTTCAACTGGATTTACTCGCAGGCACTCTAGATCGCGTCTCAGAAGGCTTACGTTCTGTCGCACGGCTGCTCTCACTCACATTCCAGTTTAGGTTATACTGCTCTAGCACCAGCTGCCGACCGCACCTCTATCCTCAAGGATGCGGTTTGGTATACGTCAAGCATATTCCTCTGAATATCCTTGTAGAAGTCCCACGATGTCCTTTTTTGAAATCCCACGATGTCCTTGATGTCCCTCGTCCTTCGTTGCACTTTACGCTTTCACTTCCGTTGACACTTGGCACTTTCACTTTTAATTGGGATCGACTGAACCAGTGCCGAGCCGTGGACGACTTTTTATATCAGCGCCGCAGGCCCTGCTTCGGTTCTGGAGCGGGGCCTGCCTCGGCCTTCTGTAGCGGGGCCTGTCTCCTCCCCGGGTCTGCCTTAACGGCAACATCGCCTGATTTTGTGAGACGCCAAATACGCCTGATCGCGTGGCAGCCGTTCATTGGCCGAAGCACCGTTATACGCCTGCGAGTGAAAGTAATAGCTACTTTCTCGCGGCTATGAACGGCAGTCGGCAAGCGGTGCACGATTAACGAACAGAGTGCGGCGCGAGTAAATCGCTGAATCGGTAAGAGCGAGCGAGACGTCCCATCGCTCGCCCTTGACCCTTTCCGTACTCGCGTCGATGTGTGGAACATTTACATGCCTGCATGCCTACCCATATATATGCACAGCAAATACATGCAATTATACAGATTGAGACGTGTCTGCATATAATGTTCCTCACAATATAAATACCCAAATAGACTACACAATTATAATTTTTTTTTCATATTCATATAATAATTGATACAAAATGTTTAATTTTAAATAAATCAAAAATGTTTATAAAGAATTCTGTTGGAAAGTTCACAACATCTGACAACACTACGAGCTTTCTGACACTGCTGAACTATCGATATTGTACGATAGAGCCTTTGGGTAAAGACAATTATGATACAAGCTCTGTTAACAAAGAACAATACTTGGAAGTATGTGAATGGTACATGTGAAAGAATAGATCAAAACAGTGCGCAGTGGGTGGAAGAAGATGCAAAAAGCAAAATCGGATTTGATTTTTGGCAATGTCACCCTCAGAACTAAAACAAGTGAAAAACTTCGATACATCAAAAGAAATATGGCAAAAACTGCAAAGCATATCAGTCAACGGGCCCCCGCCCGAAAAGCAGCTCTGTTGAAATCATTAATCACATATGAGAAGTCGTGTGGATAAGTTATTCGATATCGTAGACAAAATAAATAAAGTTGAATTGGTTAAAATAGAAGACCTATTATCGTGATCCGGTGCTCGGTTATGTCAGTGGTTTCCTTAATCTGCTGGAGTTTGGCCAATTCCTGCCTCAGGAACGCGTCCACCGCCACATCCTTATGAAGTGGGTCTGCCGATCCTGGATTCGCCTCAATTTGGCTTCTGGGCTTCACCATCACACTGGTGACTGCCACTGACAACTTCGCCTCCACTGGCTCGCTGGGTTGCGAATCTCTGGGCCAGATCCTTAGACTCAAGACGCCGCATTCCAGCGAGCAGCCCATGCAGGCCCCTGGATGGCGGGTGCCTCAGCCCGTTTCCCGACTGGCAACAGGCAATCGTCCTTACACCGATGCGCCCATATTGCCAGCAAAATTTCAGCACTTCATTGCGGCATTCAATGGCGATGTAGCCCTCATGGCCACACAGGTAATCTCTGGAAACTGCTCACGAATGCTTCCCATGACGTCCAGTGTCGATCATTGGCCACGTACCACTTCAGAGCCATGCCTTTGAGCAGCTCCGACATAGCCTACGGTATCAGGTCCAGATTCGGACCTTGGAATACTCGAGCCCTGCCAAACTAGGCTATCGCGTCCTTATTTCGGGCTGTGGAGTGGATGTGGCCCTCCAGGGTCCTTGCTGGGTCTCATTAAGGCGGGCGGCGGCGGCACTAGTGGAAGGCAGTGACACTCGCGGGCCTTGTGTTCTTTCCTCTCGATTCTCCAGATCCTCTTCCAAGACGGGGGTAAAAATTTCCTCCATTCGTGGAGACCGTCGCCCATGGAGGCATGCGATGTCGGCGATCCTCAGAGAATAAGGGAATCCTTCCCTCATTCTCGTCGACCTACTCGATAAATTGCCCCGCATTATGTCCAGAGTGCCTGACAGGTTTACTCAGAACTCCAGGCCGTAGCGTATCACCTGCTCTTTCTGAAGGTTATATACCCACGCTCGCACCATATTTATATTTATCTAAAAGCACTTATTGACTCTATTTATCGCAGGGCCCCACGT
>JAEIGN010000109.1:0-35159 GCA_018903745.1 Drosophila repleta | reverse complement strand
TCCATCATGCCATGATACATAGGTATACTTCGGTGGCTCCTCAGGCTGCCTCAACGTCGTCAGAGTAAAAGCAATCAGGATAGTATCAGTTAGCGAGATCCCTCTTAGATTCCGGATCTCAAGCAAACTTTATCACTCAGCTATGATAATAAAATTGAAAAGGCAATAAGGACTATTCAAACTGTCAGTCAGTTGTGAGTCACAGTGTCCAAACATCAATAGCCACACGAACGGACGACACACAAATCATGACAGATTTTGGTATCCTCCGGTCCATATTGTCATACCAACCTGAGAAACTTACTGAGAAGATCACTGTATCTGATAGCGTGCAGTTAGCTGATCTTCAGTTCCACAAGCCACAACACATTGATATGCCGATATGCCGATATCTTTTTGATGTATTAAGAGAAGGCCGAATAAAGGCAGCCAGCAACAGTCCAACACTTCAGCTTACAGCCTTTGGTTGTATACTGTTGGTCGTTGTCGAACGAAGGACATAGCCGCCCGTTCCTCAACATTAATGAGCGTTGGGACTGTCGAGATCTATGTAGACTCGATCGTTCGAAAGCTCTGGAAGTTAGAAGATAAACCTAATACAAGTAATTCAAACTTGTATACCCCAGAACAGAGAAGTCCTTTGCAGAGACTATTCGCCAAACCACTTCGAGTCGGCTCAGAGTGTCGTAGCCAATTAAGTCTAGACCTGACAGTCTAGGTATGTCTAGAGAGGAGAATGTGCAAAGAAGATGACATTCGGAAATGGCTGTCATCCGAGTAAAAGACCAATCAGGATCGTATCAGTTAGCTTGACCCTTTTTTAGGATCCGCCTCTCAGGGAAATTTTGTCACTGAGGAGTTAACTATGAAATTAAAATTTAAGAGGCAAAAAAAGGGGTATTCAATTAGTAGGTATTGCTAACTTTGTCATTTTTAGGCTAGGACGACACACAAACCATGACTTATTTTGGTATCCTCAGGTGCATATCATCATACCAACATGAAAAATTTACTGAGAAGATCACTGTGCCTGATAGCGTACAGATAGCTGATCCTCAGTTCCACAAGCCACAACGCATCGATATTCTTCTCGGTGCCGATATGTTTTTCGATGTATTGAGAGAAGGCCGAATAAAAATATTTAGCAAAAATCCAACACTCCAACTTACAACCTTTGGTTGGATAGTGTCTGGTCGTTGCCGAACGAATGAAATAGCCTCCCGTTCTTCAAATTTAATAAGCGTTGTGAAGGGCGAGATCTATGTAGACTCGATCGTTCGAAAGTTCTAAGAGTTAGAAGATAAACCTAATACAATTAATTCAAATTTGTATACCCCAGAACAACAGCTGTGTGAGAAGTTCTTTATAGAGACTATTCGCCAATCCACTTCGGGTCGGCACAGATTGTCGCTGGCATTCAAATTTAGTCCGCACAGTCTAGGCATGTCATATGACATAGCAAAGCGACTGTTTATGGCTCTAGAGAAATGAATATGCCCACGTATATCGACTTCATGAAGTAGTACTCGGCCTTGCCTGACAGATAATCACATTCCGATAGTACCGCACTACTTACCAACTGCACAGTTCGTCAACGAAACTCCGGGTAGTGTTTGATGCCTCTAGCAAATCGTCTTCACAGTTGATCTATTCATGGTGTGTCCGACCATTCAGCCTCAGCTATGGGAAACGTTGCTTCGTTTTCGACTTCGCCCATGGGCTGCAACCGCAGACATAGCAAAAATGCACCGTCAAATAGAATTAGACGAGTCCCAGATTGTTTAAATACAGCTACTACGACATTCTTAGCAGTTCGATGCCTAAGTATATGAACGAATTACACGCTTCCACTCACCCAGCTGCGGCTCGGTCCATAGCTCACGACTTTTATGTCGTTGATTTGTTGAAAGGATCAGACAGCGCTGAGGAGTTATATTTGTTGCACCACAATTTAATCGATTTAATGCTGACGTGTTCAGATACGCAATGCAACCTCTCAGAGAATAATACCAAGCGGTCCGTTTTATTTTTTGTGGCACGATTTTACGGTCCCTTAGGTTTGCTAAGTCCGATCGTAACTCGTACAAAGGTCCTGATACAGGAAATGTGGATGGAATGACCAATTACCTGCCCAAATGATACAAGATTTTGAAGCATACCTCGTTACGCTCGCACGCTTAAAGCAAGAGACTGCCAAGTCAATGGCTTTGCTGATGCGTCAACAAGAGCCTACGGTTGTTGTCTATATGTACGAGTGCGAGTACGAGTGTCTGACCGCCAATTCCAAAAGTAGCCCCACTGAAAACGAAATCAGTGCCGCGGCTTGAACTAGTGCTGCAGAATTATTAGCTACCGTTTGGGATGCGGTCAAGAACTTACTCAGCTGTTCATTAGACAAAGTTGACTTTTGGTCAGACTCCGAAGTTGTTCTTCATTAGTTGCAAATGCACTCATCAAATTTGAACACATTTATACCCAATCGAGGAGCAACCATTCAGAAGTTGACAGCCAACGTCTTCTGGCGTCATTTAACAACAAAAGACAACCCGCCAGACATAGTGTTTCAGGTATGTTCAGTTGAAGAACTTCGCTCTTTAATCTGGTTAGGTGGGCCATCATACTTACAACATTCAGAAGAATTGTGGCCAGCAAACCCACATATTAAGCTGTTAAAGGAATTGGATTCGTTAATGAGGCGAAGAGCTGCCTTTACTACGGATGCGGTTGAGGCATCGTGAATTCCATTACGCCCTTAATAGAAGCTGCATCATTTACAAGGCTGATCCGCATAATCTGTTACATGTTCCGCTTCATCAATGGAAGGAGCGAGAAACATGTCTCCTTAATTCCTTCAGCTTCTGAATTAAGTTTCGCTTTTGTTGCAGCAGTATCTGTGATTCAGCATACAGAATTCGCTCAAAAACTGACACCGTTCCCGCACTCTCATCATCATGGCAAGCGTGTTTTGTGTTTGGTGCGGGTAGGAGGTCGTTTGATGAACGCGCCATTAGCGCATAAAGCCAAGTGTGCAGCAAAGTGGTGAGAAATGCGTGCAATGCTTTCGATATAACCCGAAGCTTTTGTTGCAAATAATAAGCAATGTTCCCGCTGATCGTTTATACGGAAGCAGACCCTTTGAGAACAGCGGAGTGGACTTTTGTTGTACACTTTTAGTTTCGTTGGGGATTTGGGGTAAAGCGCCCGTTAAATATATATAGTGAACAAAATATAACAGAATTATTAAAATCACTATATATTTAGATCAGCTTTGCCACGGCCCTAGTAGGCGTGGCCATAAATTATTTGTGCGATCTTTACAGGATCATAACAGTAACTAACGTGCCAAATTTGGGCGTTCTGGGCCTTAAAACTGTAAGAGATACAGTTTGACTCGATTTGCCACGCACCCAATGAGCGTAGATATATCAGCCATATCCCTATGATTTTGGATATTGACGTGAGTGTTCAGTTAAAATCTCAACTCTCTAGCCTTTCTAGAAGTAGTGTTTCTGAGATACAGGAAAATGCATTTTGCGATTTGCCACGCCCCTAGTGGGCTTATCGGGAAAATCTTGACACTTTATCAGACGAGGGTATACACCAGTATATATTTCAAATTTCAAGTCTCTAGCTTCGATAGCGTGGAAATGGTTTGCGTTCATATGGACAGACGGGCGGACACTTGACGGACATTGCACAAAACCAAAATACTTTTACACTTCGTGAAAAAAGTATAAAAAGTATTGAATATAAAGTAAATTATATTCCGAAGAATATAGCCTCGGCAAAGAATAATATAATTAATTAGAAACTTTATGAGAAGATGAAATAAACCAATTTGATATTGATTTTTATAAGTTAAAAATTAATTCGTTTGGGTATTTTGAAATACAAAAATAATTGCATAATAATAGCAATAAAATTCCAAAAAAATATATAAGCGTAGATGTTAAGTTATTTGTCCCAACGCCTAACACACATTATATATTTAAATTGACCAAGAAAATTGATTAATTATAGAAATTAATAATAAGACACTGGAATACACATTTAAATTTATATTTAATAATAATTTAATAATATATAATAATTTAATAATATATATTTAATATCACAAGTAGTGAAGAAATAGATGATGACACAATAATAATAAAAAAATGCTAGAAAGGAAACAATATATCATAATGGTGACAAAAGAAATATTATATTAAATGTAAATAACATCATACAATATGGAAATTGTGAAATAAAAACTTTAACAGAAACATTTACAAATAAAATTTTACAGAAATTTTTTTTATCTCCCAGAACTTTTAAATCAAACTAAAAAAAACCCTTTTAGTTTTGACCATCTAACAATAAAAACTTAGAAAATTTAAAAGAAATCACAGAAATAAAATATGAAAAACAAGTAAGAAAACTATAGTCGAGGCCGCTCGACTAGGGTATAGCCTGAACCCTGCATTCTTCGTTTCTTTGATATACGCATGCACTTGTACGTTCATTACAAGCAAAACATACACACACACATACACAGGCGCAAGCACACACAAGCGCAAGTCGGAGCGTCAGCTGTTCTTTGGCTGCTGTTTGCATGCCAATGTTATGGGAAATTAAATGTTTAATAACTTTTTTTATAGACGAACGATTTTGATCAAACTTGTTGGGCGTGATCATGTCATCCATATGTGTGTATGTGCCAAGCAGTCTCTAGTATTTAAAATACGGGACTTACAAATTTGAGGCGAAGGGGGCGTGGCATCCAAAATTTAACAAAAACCGAAATTGTATAAGGCTCACATAACACTAAGTGCAAAATTTGAAGACTCTAGCTATAAAGATGAATTATATTGATTTATATAACTGAGCATCGATTTCGTTTTTAATCGATAACATTAAAATTAAGACAGTTATTGATTTTTTTAATAAACTCGATCTTTTCGTGCTATACAGGAACCTACATAAAAAATTTCAAGTCTCTAGCTCTTATAGGTTCTGAGATCGACGCGTTCATACATACGGACAGACGGACGGACGGACATAAGGACGGACAGACGGACAGACGGACGGACATACGCAAGGACGGGCAGACGGACATGGCTATATCAACTCGACTTTTCACCCTGATCAAGAATATATATATACTTTATGGGATCTGCCATGCCTCCTTCTGCCTGTTACATACATACCTTTCAACAAAAACATTATACCCTGAATTCCCATTTTAATTTTTTTAGTTTAAAAAAAAATTTAATATTATTTTATAAAATAAAGAATAATTAAAAATTGTAATAAAAAAAAAATTAACTAAGTTACATTGTGTAGCAGTTGTACGTTAAATAAGCATATGACCATCGTCAGTTAGAGTATTACACTCATATACACAGTGGCACTTTGTCGCTGTGTTTACGTAACGCATCCGCACATAAGCCGTCATATGATCCGGCTATATGTGGACGGGCCTGCAGCGTGAGATCTGCAGCATAAGCATTTATGCGTTTATGTATATGCCGTCTGCATATACATACATATGTACATATGCTACGCTCTCCCATTCTGTCGCTGCTCTCAGCGGCAGAACTCTTTTATGTATACATTATGTATTTAGGCTAAGCTTATTCAAAACCGAAAATAAAGAATTATTCGATAACCAAAAGCCAAAGCGAGCAGAAGCTCGAGTGTTATTATTTAAACTCAGTGCAGTGATTACATGGCGACCGTGACAAGTGTCACAAACACATATTTTGAAATAATTGCAACATTAAAATAAAGCTCTTCAATTGGCAATATACAACACACTGAGTGATGCAGACAACCTAAAAACCTCCAAACACTATACGGCTGTGGCGTATTCGAAAACAACATGGAGCAATACCAACCTTTGGGCTAGCCAATGCGATCTTACTCTTATTACCATCAGTTTGTGGAATCGAAAAAAAAAACAACAACAACAACAAAAATATGGAACACACAACAACTGAGTGAGTAGAGGGAGAGTTATGGCAAATAGAGGGGGTGTGCAGAAAAAATAAAAAAAAGAATAGCACACATAAAGTGGCTGTTATATGTCAATCAGCCAACACCCCACTGGGCAACCGCCCAAAAGTTACAAGAAGAGCTTGACTTTCTTGTAACATATAAAAATAAAAAGCCAATAACTCCCGCTCACTCAGAAATCAATCCGATTCATTCAAAAACTAAACCTCCTCCTCCCAAGATCATCCCAAAGAAGAGCAAGGAGTGCCCGGCGGACTGCCCTGGACCATTAGAGACTGCGCACTGTAGATACACGTGCTGCAGACGGACCAGCTCCGGCTCCCCAACAGCCTGTGCGACCAGCACCGGCCCCGCCAGCGCGACAAGCTGTGCCCATGTGACCGACAGCGCTACAAAGAGCGCCCAACGTAAATAAACTAGAATATTATTTAAGAAATTGTTTCCACATTTAATATCTTAAGACATAAAATTGTTTATTTTAAGAAATGAAATTGTATATTTTAAGACATTTTATGTTAAATCGAGCGGAACCTTTTCTGCCCGATAGATGTATGGCCTGTAAAGCCATACAAACAATTAGACAGGAGTCACTGCGTTGACAAACTAGGGATTAACCAGCTACATCTCTCCATGTCATGTTAAAAATTAAACAATTGATAAATTTTTGTAATAACTTTATTACAACATAATTAAAATTTAGATTTTCAAAAATATTTTTCTTATACAAAAAAAAAAAATTTTTTTTGCAATTAACAAAAAAAAAGATCAATAATAAAAAAAAATTTTTTATCACGAAACGTTTCATTATTTCTTTATAAATCAGAAATAAATGATTTCAAATTCAATTTCAAAAGTTGACCTAGCACAAGATTTTGTAGAAACCATAATCATGATAGACCATAATTCAAAAGTCGCGGACTCAACCGCAAATGTCATCAACAATGTTGAATCAACTTCTCCAGATTTGAAATTCATAACAATTTTAATTGTTATAATAGTTGTTTTGCTTCTGGCAAATACATTAACCAAATTATATAAGCTGCATAATAGATGCATTAAGAAAAAATATTTGAGCCGAGCACAGGAGTTAGATAAGATATAAAGAATATAACCAATTTGTAGGAATAACAACTGTATGGTTGGTTCGTTTACAACAATAAAAAAAAAAAAACACTTGGTGTTACTACTATATTGATGTTGCGCTTAAAACGCTAAGATCTCCATTTTTCCACTAAGAAATGGAATGGAGTGCGTTAGTGAATACCATTAATGATTTCAAAGACAAATTCGTGAAATCATACAAATGTATCAATTCTGATAAAATAATAAAAACAGAAACAGTGATACATCATTTGCGCATTTTAACAGATCAATATAATAATATAGTAACAACAGTAAATCAGGTGTATGAAAAATTGACATATGAACACAAATGTCAATGTCAAAAAACAATCAAATCACTCCGTGAAAAATTACAAAATATCAGCATTAGAAGGAGTGTTGATATAACAATCCCTGAAAATATCAACGAACTAGTTGAATTTGACGAAAACCAACTACAAGATTTGGATGAGTCCAAACCTGTAATAAATTCGGATAGCGAAAGCGATACTGAGAAACTATTGGAAGAAAATATAGAAACAATGGCTAATCAGACCGCTTTGGACAGGGAATATGTGAAGCAGGTTTCCTCTTCAGTACCCGAATTCGACGGTAAAAAACTAACATTAAATCGGTTCATAACAGCATTGAACCTTGTAGATAGAACCAAAGGCGATCAGGAGGATATAGCAGTAGAGGTTGTAAAGTCAAAAATAATTGGCACAATCTTGTATAAGGTACAAAACGAGACCACTATATCTGGAATAATAAATAAGCTTAAAGAAAACGTAAAAGGAGAATCTCCCGACGTAATAAAAGCTAAATTATTGAATATAAAACAAAAAGGCAAAACTGCCACCCAGTACGCAACTGAAATAGACAATTTGCGAAAACAACTGGAGGCAGCCTTTATTGATGACGGCCTAGACCCAAACAATGCAGAGAAATTCTCCACAAACGAGTCTGTTTCTGCAATGATTAAGAATTGTGAGCATGAGAAACTGAAAATAATACTGGAAGCTGGAAACTTCGTTACTTTCAATGATGTAATGAGTAAATATATTCATTGCAGCACAGAAATGACTGGAAGTACAAGTACAGTATTATTTCAGCGAGGCCGCAATAGTAGGGGCGGTGGTTACTATTCCCACAGAGGAAGAGGCAATGGCCGAGGTAACTACCACCCTAATAACAATTCCAACAATTATGGAAATAACAACAGAGGTGGTCGAGGTTATAACAGAGGTAGGAATAATTCCAACCGAGGCAATAACCAAAACGCGAACAACCATAACAATAGCAACAACTATAATGTCCGTCTCGCCCAAAGTAATTCGGGAAACTCCCAAACCCCTCCAGATACACAAGGTTAAATAGTAAAATATATACTGTCAACTTAAGTCTCAACAATTTTGTATCATTCAAAAATGTTGCAACAAATAAAAAAATAATATTCTTAATAGATACAGGTGCAGATATTTCAATTATAAAGGAAAATTCTGATGTCTTTCACGACATCCAAGCAAATAGAATCATAGATATTCGAGGTATAGGAGAAGGAGTAATTAAATCTAAAGGATTAGCCTCAATTGAACTCCAAACAGATAAATACATTATTCCATATAAATTTCATATACTTCATGCGGATTTCGCAATTCCTTGCGATGGAATAATCGGATTAGATTTTATAAAAAAATACAATTGTCAATTAGATTACAATAGTTCAGATGATTGGTTTATAATTAGACCACAAAATTTAACGTATCCTATCTATGTTCCAATAACGTTTAGTTCTGGTACTAATTCCACACTTCTACCAGCAAGATCACAAGTAATACGTAAAATTCAGTTGTCTTCAACAGAAGAAAACATTTTAATTCCAAATCAGGAAATTAAACCGGGTGTCTATGTTGCAAATACGATTGTAACAGCCCATAATGCTTTTGTCCGATTCCTAAATACTACAGATACATGTCAAACTGTAGGCATAAATAACTTAAAATTCGAAGCACTTTCGAACTACGAAGTAGTTCAAAATCTCAATAATAATAGAACAGAAACCGTGATTAGCAAGTTAAGGAAAAATTTTCCAACACTATTCAAAAAACCACTCGAGGAAATATGCACCCTGTATAGTGATGTGTTCGGACTTGAATCCGAACCAATCACAACAAACAATTTCTATAAACAACAGTTAAGACTTAAAGATGACGAGCCAGTATATGTAAAAAATTATCGATGTGCGCATAGCCAAATAGAAGAAATCCAGCATCAAGTTGGAAAGTTAATTGAACAAAAAATTGTTGAACCGTCTGTATCACCCTATAATAGCCCACTCTTATTAGTACCAAAGAAAGCCATTCCAGGCACTAAAGATAAAAGATGGCGATTAGTAATCGACTATCGTCAAATAAACAAAAAATTGCTGTCAGATAAATTTCCACTCCCCAGAATTGATGATATTCTTGATCAATTGGGTCGAGCTAAATATTTTTCATGCCTTGACTTAATGTCAGGTTTCCATCAAATCGAGCTTGAGGAAAACTCAAGAAATATAACGTCTTTTTCAACAAGCAATGGTACCTATCGCTTCACGCGATTACCATTTGGCTTAAAAATAGCGCCAAATTCATTTCAGAGAATGATGACAATAGCATTTTCAGGCCTAGAGCCTACACAAGCTTTTCTTTATATGGATGATCTAATCGTTATTGGTTGTTCTGAACAACATATGATTAAAAATCTAACAGATGTTTTCAAACTTTGTAGAAAACACAATCTCAAACTACATCCAGAAAAATGTTCATTCTTCATGCACGAGGTGACGTTTTTAGGTCACAGATGCACAGATAAGGGAATACTCCCTGATGATAAAAAATTTGATGTTATCAATAACTATCCAGTCCCTACGGACGCAGATAGCGCTAGAAGATTCGTTGCATTTTGCAATTACTATAGACGATTTATAAAAAACTTCGCCGAATATTCACGGCACATAACTAGATTATGTAAAAAGAATGTCCCATTTGAATGGACCGCTGAATGTGAGAAAGCATTCCAATACCTTAAAAAGGCACTTGTTCAACCAAATCTATTGCAGTACCCAGATTTTAACAAAGAATTTTGTATAATCACAGATGCAAGCAAACAAGCATGTGGAGCAGTTTTAACTCAAAACTATAATGGACTCCAACTCCCAGTTGCATATGCATCAAGAGCATTCACTAAAGGTGAAAGCAATAAGAGTACTACAGAACAAGAACTAGCAGCAATACATTGGGCAATAACACATTTTCGACCATATATATATGGCAAACACTTTACAGTTAAAACAGATCACAGACCCTTAACATATTTATTTTCTATGGTAAATCCAAGTTCAAAATTAACACGCATGCGACTCGAACTGGAAGAGTATGATTTTACAGTTGAGTATCTGAGAGGTAAAGACAATTTTGTGGCAGATGCTTTATCAAGGATAACAATATCCGATCTCATTGATTTGAATAGAAAAGTCCTGAAAGTCACTACCAGGCACCAAAGTAGACAAAAGAATTTCTGCGCAGAAAATAAACAAGAACTATTGCCAAGGCAAAGTCTTGAAAAAGCTTCTAAGCCCAACGTATACGAAGTCATCACAAATGACGAGGTACGTAAAGTAGTGACCTTGCGAATAACAGATTCCACATGTTTATTGAAACATGGAAGAAAAATTATTGCAAGAATTAATGTTAGCGATTTGTACTCCAATGGAATTCTCGATTTAGGTCAGTTTTTCCAAAGGCTTGAATGGCAAGCCGGTGTATTTAAAATCAGCCAACTAAAAGTGGCACCGAGCGAAAAGATCTTTGAATCAATTTCAATAGATACTTTCAAAAATATGGGCAATAATAATTTAAAATCATTAAGAGTAGCGCTACTCAAGCCGGTGACCCTCATCCAAGTTGATGAAGAAAAAGAAGCTATACTGTCTACATTCCATGACGATCCAATTCAAGGAGGTCATACAGGAATTAATAAAACAATTGCGAAAATAAAGAGACAATATTATTGGAAAAACATGACTAAACATGTAAAAGAATACATTAATAAATGTCCAAAATGCCTGACGTCGAAAACGACGAAGCATACAAGAGCACCTATGATAATAACCGAGACTCCACAATATGCTTTTGACAGAGTGATAGTAGACACAATTGGTCCACTACCACGTTCGGAAAATGGGAATGAATATGCAATCACTTTAATATGTGATTTGACTAAGTATTTAGTAGCAATTCCTATTCCAAATAAGAGCGCAACAACTGTCGCAAAAGCCATATTCGAATCTTTTATTCTGAAGTACGGTCCAATGAAGACGTTCATTACGGACATGGGAACAGAATATAAAAATTCAATCATTACTGACTTGTGCAAATATTTAAAAATAGATAACATAACATCTACAGCACACCACCACCAGACATTAGGTACCATTGAAAGAAGTCATAGGACATTCAATGAGTACATTCGTTCATATATTTCAGTAGATAAAACTGATTGGGACATATGGTTACAGTATTTCGTGTATTGTTTCAACACAACACCATCAGTAACTCATAATTATTGTCCATATGAACTAGTATTTGGTAGACAAAACACCCTACCAATACAATTTAATAGCTTAAACACTATAGAACCTATATATAATATAGAAGATTACTCTAAGGAAGTTAAATTTAGATTAGAAAACGCGTATAAGAGAGCTCGAATATTATTAGAAAAACATAAAGCTAAGCAAAAAGAAATAAATGATAGGAAAGTATTAGATTTTAAAATAGAAATAGGAGACCAAGTTTACTTAAAGAATGAAACAGGTCATAAATTAGAATCATCTTATATAGGACCCTTTGAAGTAATTAGCATAGAAAAGAATAATAATATAATAATAAAGAATAAAAAAAATAAAGAGCAAAATGTTCATAAAGATAGGTTAAAAAAGATAAATGCGTAAAAATAAATAAAAAAAAAAAAAAAAAAAAAAAAAATTTTTTTTTTAAATTAAATACAACATAATAAATAATTATATAAAAATAAAATAACATTAGTAACTATTTTTATATTAAATAACTACATAATATTACGTTATTTTTTTAAAAGGGGAGGTGTAGCATGTTGTACGTTAAATAAGCATATGACCATCGTCAGTTAGAGTATTACACTCATATACACAGTGGCACTTTGTCGCTGTGTTTACGTAACGCATTCCGCACATAAGCCGTCATATGATCCGGCTATATGTGGACGGGCCTGCAGCGTGAGATCTGCAGCATAAGCATTTATGCGTTTATGTATATGCCGTCTGCATATACATACATATGTACATATGCTACGCTCTCCCATTCTGTCGCTGCTCTCAGCGGCAGAACTCTTTTATGTATACATTATGTATTTAGGCTAAGCTTATTCAAAACCGAAAATAAAGAATTATTCGAAAACCAAAAGCCAAAGCGAGCAGAAGCTCGAGTGTTATTATTTAAACTCAGTGCAAAAAAAAAAAAAAAAAAGAAAAAAAAAACCAAAGATTTGCCAATATTTTTTTTTTTGGGGGACCGGGTGACATACCTCTCGTCTGTCTGTCCGTATGTATGAACGCGTCGATCTCAGACCCTACAATAGCTAGAGACTTAAAATTTTTTTATAGGTCCCTGTGCAGGGGAAATTCCATAAATTCGATAACTGTTATCGTGTTAATGTTATCAATTAAAAACGAAAATTTAAATTCAGCTATAAAATTCTATCTAATTCCTCTTTCTAGCTAGTCTTCAAATTTTGCATTTAGTGTTATTGGAGAATTACGCAATTTCTGTTTTTGTTAAATTTTTGATGCCACGCCCTCTTCACCTCAAATTCGTAAGTCGCATTCGTAATAGCAGCCAAAGCACAGCTGACGTACCGACTTGCGTTTGTCTGTGCGTTCGCCTGTGTGTGTATGTCTATGTGTTGCTTGAAATGAAAAAAAAAATACAAATGTATAGAAAAACAAGTAAGAAAACTCTAGTCGAGACCGCTCGACTAGGGTATACCCTGAACCCTGCGCAGAACCTCTATTCCAAGCATTCTTCATTTCTTTTATATACACATGCATATGTACTTTCATTACAAGCAAAACACACACACACACACGCACAGGCGCAAGCACACACAAGCGCAAGTCGCTGCGTCAGCTGTTGTTTGGCTACTTTACATGGCAATGCTATGGAAAAATAAATGTTTAATAACTTTTTTTAGACCAATGATTTTGATCAAACTTGTTGGGCGTGATCATATCATCCATATGTATGTATGTGCACAAGTCTCTAGTATTTGATATACGGGAGTTACAAATTTGAGGCGAAGGGGGCGTGGCATCCCAAATTTAACAAAACCCGAAATTGCGTAAGGCTTACATAACACTAAATGCAAAAATTTGAAGACTCTAGCTAGAAAGATGAATTAGATAGAATTTTATAGCTGAATTAAAATTTTCGTTTTTAATCGATAACAATAATACGATAGCAGTTATCGAATTTCTGAAACAAACTCGATATGCGCGCCCTATACAGGGACCTACAAAAGTAGGAAGTCTCTAGCTATTGTAAGTTCTGAGATCGACGCGTTCATACATACGGACAGACGGACAGACAGACGGAAAGGGCTAAATCGACTTGGCTTGTCTCCCTGATCAAGAATATATATACTTTATTATGGGGTCTGCCACGCCTCCTTCTCCCTGTTACATACATTTCAACAAAACATAATACCCTGAATTCATATTTTCAATGGGTTCAGGGTATAAAAACGGAAAATGGACGGAATAACGGTTCTTTGCATGATTCAGGGTATACCCCTAGTCGAGTGCTCTCGACTAGAGTTTCCCCTCTCCGAACCATTTATTTTTTCAGCATTTCATGATGGTGAGATAGTTGCTGTTAAATTAACATATGCACAACATTATGCGCAACATATGATTTGCATTAAAGAAATTTATGAATATGTAAAGGATAATGATTTCTTTCTGGTGTTGGGTGACTTTAATATACCGAACACTTCTTGGATCTCTAATCCTAGTTCAAGTTCCCTTAGTCCTACAATTGATAATTTTTTATACCCTGAACCCAGTGAAAATGGGAATTCAGGGTATAAAGCTTTTGCTGAAATATATGTAACAGGCAGAAAGAGACGACAAGCCGAATTGATATAGCCATGTCCGTCTGTCCGTATGTATGAACGCGTCGATCTCAGAATCTATAAGAGCTAGAGACTTGAAATTTTTTTATTTAAGTCCGTGATAAATATTTTAAATTTAATGTTATCGATTAAAAACATTATTGACGTTATAAAATTAAATCTCTCACGTTTTTGAATTAAAATTTCATTCAAATCCATTAATTCGCGCAGAAGCAAACACGTGACCACCAGCGCAAAGCAAACAGTATTCATATACATGTGCACACATACACATTGAGCTGCGTGCATCTAGCAAATTCTAAGAACCGCAAGTTTTAGTATACATATTTCCAATAGATGGCGCTATGATTTTCTAATTATCAGCTGTTCAATAAATCGAAACACGTGTGGCGCTATTCTGTTGAACTATAGATGGCGCTATTGGCTGAACAATTGAAAATGAATTGAATTTAGTATAAAAAAATGTATAAAAATATAAATTTTTTTGTCACAAAGCAAATGAATTTTAGATTGCTCAAAAGTTTTTTTTTTGTATTGACTTTTTCAGTCACTCACTACTTACTCACTTACTGAGGTAAAAGAGATCGACCCAAAAACCCCTCACCTTTTCCTTTTCGCTGCTCTGACCTGGAGCGTAAAGAAAAAACGCTCAACTGTTATTTGTTACAAACGAAAGACCGCTTGATATCATACATGCTACATCAACAGAAGTCAAACTATCTGTCAGGAAAAAAAAAAAAAAAAAACACAAGCAGTGCTTGAGAGATGCAACCCGTACAGACAAAACAGAGTATTTGTGGTAGTTATTCAATTTGTTCTGTCTAAAAATTGGTCAGAATGTATTGTATAATGGTCTGACAGGATTTGGCATTGGTTGCATTGGTCGAGGTGAATATTGATTAGGCGGAACAATGTTATTGTTAGTATGAGGTATTTTAGGAAGATATGGTTGAAAATAAGGACGATATGGGACATAGGAATGGTTTAATTGAAGAAATATGGGAAATTTTTGAATATTGGTATTTAAGGGTTAATTTTTATACCCTGAACCCATTGAAAATGGGAATTCAGGGTATAATGTTTTTGTTGAAATGTGAATGTATGTAACAGGCAGAAGGAGGCGTGGCAGACCCCATAAAGTATATATATTCTTGATCAGGGAGACAAGCCGAGTCGATCTAGCCCTGTCCGTCTGTCCGTCCGTCCGTATGTGTGAACGCGTCGATTTTTCTATAATGTTTTAAACTCTCTTATTGATGAGGGAGTTTCTACATCATACCCTGTGCCTTTTTCTAACAAGCATCCATGGTTTACTTAGACGATTTCCAATTTAAGAAACATTTTAAACTCTCTTATTGATGAGTAGGAACACACTCATGTGTCTCCCAGTCCCTTTTTCTAATAAACCTCCATGGTTTACTCAGACGCTTTCTAATTTAAGAAACATTAAGTCCAAATGTTTAAAAAATTTTAAAAAGTGTAGCCCCACTATTAACTAGTCTAAATATTCCATAGCCAAGTCGAATTTCAACAATTTACATAAATGCCCGTTGCTATCTTATGCGTTGCAAGAGTTAGTTTGCTCGTGACAATAAAAAGTTTATTCCTTTGTGAATTTGAACATTCTTTCTTGAATCTAGCAATTATTGCAATGATCAAGGTTCTTGTGATCTTTTAGCTGATTTCCAATGAACTTTCTCATCTGTAGACCCCTATTAACCCTCTTACCCTTATTATATCTCTTCTACAAATATTATTAACGCTTCCAATATTTCCCTTAATTCTCTGATTTCGCCTGGAGCTGATAATATTCCTTATTCTGTTATAAAAGAATGCTCCTTTTGAGTTACCTTTACTAAAGTTTTTTAACTTATCTCTGGAAACCTCTGGGTTCCCGTCTATTTGGAAAGAGTCTTCCATTATCCCTCTATATAAAAAAGGTCGGAGGTGTAGTGGGCGTAAATAAAAAAAAAAAAAAAAATGAATTTAAATGAATAATAATAAAATAAATAGCATGGGTCACCCTACTACGTTGTTCAGTCTGCCAGTTCCCCACTTGTTCTATGTTCCCTTGCGCGCACTAACGAAGAAGTAGATAAGAGAGAGAACAGAAAGATCGTACGATTTTACTGCAAGCAGTTAGGAGATCACGCGGCTTTACCGCAAGCGGGTATGCGCATCCTACGATTTTACTGCAAGCGGGTAAGCACGATCGTGGCGGTGGTACAGCTTGGCTAGGGTATTAGGTAGAGCGAAGCCGAAAATAAGAGGAGAAAGAGCTGGGCATTGAGAGGGAGAAAGAGCTGGGCATTGAGAGGGAGACAGTCGAAGCCATAGCTGAATGAAGCGTGCCAATTCCTAGCTTATTTTAAATTATAACGACTCGGAAATAAAACTGCAACAACTGTGCCTCAATAGAAAACATCTCAATACACAAAAACTTCATCAAAACACAATTCTAAAACTCTGCTATAAACCTAATACTACTGTGCATCAATATGAAACAGTTCAATACACAAAAACTTCATCAAATTACAATTTGAAAACTCTGCAATAAACCTACTACTACTGTGCGTCAATAGAAAACGATTGTACATCGATATGGATCATCGCCATAATATATGACATCTTCATCCAATGACAGCTGTTAAACCATCACCGCAGTAAGACCCCAAGAACCAATAGTGTAATTAAAGAAAAATTAAAATTGGTAAGGCAATTATATATATCTAGAAATACATGGAGTGCTCTCGAATAACTTTAAAGGAAAAATAAATAAATGAAAAAAATATAAATTGAATAAATAAACATCTATTTGCATATGGATATGTACATATATATATATATATAGATGTATATATTAATATATTTAAGTATATAATGTTATAGACCTAAGAGTTCACAATGTAGATGATAAGTACTAACAATTATAGAATTAAGTGTTATACGTAAATCATTTAGTAGGTAAGAAAGGCATTGTTAGAGTAAGTTTCCTTAGATTAAGCCTGACTCGTGAAGAAGAGCTCAGAAATCATGTTATTTAATGAAGTCAAGAAATATGTATTAAAAATGGAATGTACAATGGTACACTAATGGAACATTAAACGTATTATCTGTCAATCCATATGTCAGGAATAAATAAAGGAGTAATGATCTAGTTCTTTAGGAACGATTGATAGGGACAATAGTATTCAACCCTAAATATATATATATTTATGGTGAAGTCGGCGCTTCGGACTCTTAATTTAATCATTTTTTTTTTTTTTTAATATCTTAGCAGCGTACTTAAATTTAAGTGTGTTAGGGTGCACAGGAGTAGGCTAAGGGAGAAGGGACCCCGACAATCCGACGAGCTAGTCAGAGCATAGCTAGAGTACGCACTTTCGACCCGCCTACCCACTGGTCAGGAGACCAAGCAATCAAAACATCATTTCCGTACACTACAGAGGTCTGACATTTCTAATTAGCGAGATATTGCCAAACTATCTATTCGGAAGTAATTATAAAAAATACTAATATAAACTTTACAACATGTTTGTAACTCTGTTATTTCGCCTTTCCAACATGTCTTTGTTCTTAATCGATCAAACTCGAATAATCTGCTAGAATTTAATTCCCTAGTAAACGAAAGTTTTTTAAATAAAATGCAAACTGATGTCATATGTATAGATTTCAGCGAAGCATTTGATTCAGTTCACCATGAAGTATTTATTCATAAGCTCGGTACCATAGGGTTTTCTCCTAAACTTTTATCTTGGTTATCATCCCATTTAAAGGGTAAAGGTAAAGGGTAAACAAATCTTCGTTCTTTCAGGTATACATTAGGGTAGTCGTCTCGGACCTTTACTTTTTACATTATTTATCAACGACCTTCCCAGTTGTATTTCTTATTCAAAGATCTTCATGTATGCTGATGACGTAAAACTTTGCCTTTCATATTCCAACATAATCAATTATCAATGCTTACAAGATGATCTTAATTCCTTCCAACTTTGGTGCATGGCCAAAGTTCTATATATTCTAAATGAATGACAATGACCTTCTGTCGTACTACTCCATATATTGTCAATTATTCAATTAATAGCGATTCCTTGCAACGCATTTTTTCTGTCAAAGATCTAGCAGTATTTTTCGATTCAAAACTTCGATTCAATACTCATATCTCAACCATTATAAATGAAGCCAAACGTGTTCTTGGCTTCATTAAACGTTGAGCAGAAGAGTTTAATGATCCTTTTGTAACCAAACTTCTTTATTTTTCGCTAGTACAACCTTTTATAATACTGTTCAATTGTCTGGATCGTATTGAATCGGTCCAGAAACAGTTCCTTCTCTTTGCTCTAAGAAATCTAAACTGGGACCCTAATCTCCGTCTACCGTCTTATCATAATCGTCTTCATTTTATTGATCTTCCTTCATCAATACATCGTAGTACAATCCTTGGCATTGCTTTTCTGCATAATTTGATGGTAGGTAATATTGATTCGACCTTCTTGTTAATGAAACTTAATTTCTCGGATCCTTTAAGACACTTTCGTCCGTTGCATTTACTACTATTCACATAGGTTTACTCTTTGCACAGTGCATTTCAAGTATTATGATCGAATTGTAATAAGTTATATCAAGTTTTTTCCTCTGAACTCTCTCTTCCTCTAATCAAATCATCAAAGGACTCAATAATATCACTGACCACATAGGGCTGTGAACTGGGGCATAGCCGGCAGGACTGGCAAATAAAATACCCCCCAACGGGTTGGTGATATTTTGAAATATTTTTTTACACTTCAGGGTGATCAAGGGGGAGCAAACGGTGTTGTTGTAGTCAGTCACACTGGAATGTGTGACTGGCACTTCTATGTAAATTGTTATTACTTTCGGTCGCTTTTCCGTGCGAGTGAAGACATTGGCAGCCGCCAATCGTGTACTCAGGCCAGTCCGCATTCCTGCAGACATTGATCCTTCGAGCCGACTCATCTTCCTCTCCTCCAGCTTGCATCGGTGGAAAGAACCTGGTAAGTACAGATCTTCTTACTTTCTTATAACAAAAAACACACACTTACACACACACGTGAGGGTGCCTCAAGGTTTTACAGGCCCTGCTTCGGCTCTGTCGCGGGGCCTGTCTCCTTCTCGGATCCCGTATTAACGACAACATTGAATGATTTGGTGCGACGCCAATAACGGGTGATAGCGTGACAGCCTCTATTTGCCGAAGCACCGTTATATGCCTGCGAGTGAAAGTAATATCTACTTCCACGCGGCTACGAACGGCACTTCGGCTAGCGGTGCACGATCAACGAAGAGAGCGACGCGAGTAAATCACTGAATCGGTAAGAGCAAGCGAGACGTCCCATCGCTCGCTCGCTCGGGATCTGCATCCCGGCGCCCTATCTCCTAATAGCCAGACTCCAGCCACGTAGCAGAAGTCTGGCGTTGAAATTTCCGTCGAGCCCATTCCCCGTAAGTCTTCAAAGCACTCCAGACGCGCTTGTATCTCCCACGTCGCTGTCATTTTCCACGTCGCTATCATCGTCTACGTCGCTTCCCTATGGACTGCCGCCTACACGCGCTGTATAGCCTCTGTCGCCGCTCTGCTGGCAGGGCGGGTGGCAGCACCTAACGGATCCTGTGCCCTCCTCTGCTCTCTTTCTAGCGCGAGGCAAACTCGTCTCACCACCAAGCCTTAGAGCTGACTTCCAGGCCCCTATCTCTTGTCGCCTAATTCGCACCTTTGCCCTTTTGCGCTTGGGTGCCGCATGTGGTTGTTGTTGCCCGTTTTGCATGTGTGGGATATGCTCGTGCGATGCGCACTTGCTGTTGTTGTTTTAATCGCTCTCTCTCTCTCTCTCTCTCTCTCTCAGCACAGCTGCAGGCGTTTCGCTTGCACTCGCGACACCAGCTTCGGCTCGTCTCGTGCGTAGCAATCGCCGATCAGCTGCCATAGTTCATTGGCCTCTGTGCCCGGCCGCATTGTTGTTGTTGCTCTCTCTCTCCCTCTCTCTCTATCTCTCTCTCTTTCTCTCTCTCTCTCTCTCTCTCTCTCTCTCTTTCTCTCTCTCTGCTACAACAGTGATCTCGCTTTGGCTTGAGCGTGTATGTGCATTTTGAAAGTGCGTGATCATACGCAAATCTAGGGTCTGTGGGGTGTCTGTTTTGTTATGTTTTTCGCTCGTCTTTGTGATCCACGCTGTGCAGCTGTGATTGTTATTGCTTGTGACGGCGCTCTCCCATCACAGTTACAGCTGACACTGTTGTTTTTTTGTTTAGAGCGGGTTCGCTACAGTTTCAGCTGACACTGTTGTTGTTTGTTCTGGAGCGGCTCGCCACAGTTACAGTTGACACTGTTATTGTTTGGTGGAATACTGTTCCAGCTGCGATTGTTGATGTTTTCGGCGTAATTTTTTAAATTGTAAAGGTACGTTTTTCCAGCTGGGGCAGACTCAGCCTGGCCCAGGGTCACCTAGAAGACAATTTTTAGGATGCTGGGACGCACTGGGGTAGGGGACGGGAAATGCGGCAACGCTGGTCTTACGCTCTGACGGACAAAAAATCAAACGTAGGAGATCTAGCGTTGGTTAGCCCTTACGAGTTAGTTTTCCAAAAATTAAAACAGAAAGATTTCGGTCTCTTCTTTATTTCACTTATATGTATTATATGTATTCTTTTACCCAGAGCTTGCAAATAACAGTTGAGCGTTTTTTCGTCACGCTCAAAGTCAGAGCAGGAGCGAAAAACAGAAAATATTGCGCTCTCGCTCTGAGCAAGAGCGATTTTTCTTGTCTGAATCGGTCTTCGCATGAGGGTTGTCTTTTGGTTTTTTTGCCTCGATCTCTATTGCTGAACATCTGTTCGTGAGCTGAGCCTCAGTAAGTGAGCAAATGACTGAAAAAATCAATTGAAAATGTCTTTTGGCACGCTTACATTAATTTGCCTTGTTGGAAAAAAATGATTTTTTTGGTATTAAGAAGTTATTTAACTAGTACTAAACTTATACTGCCTATTGTTAAGTTAAATAACTTAAATAAATAACTTCGCCGTTCATTTAATATGAAATGTAGGGCTAAAAGCAAGTTGCTGGTAAGAACTACCTGCGCAAGCTCATTTAAATGTGGCAGTTTAGGTTAATATAATTAAAAAATTAAAATATTTAGTAAATGTAAGATGCAAACTTGCGACACAAGAATATTTTGCGTACTTTGTTTAATACCATACACAAAGTACGTTTGCATCGCACATGAACATGCATCACTCTCTCAAAGACCTTTTTCTTAATTTTATTCAAGCGTTCGCTCGCGGTCTGACCGAAACAAATGAGAAACGAAAAAAACGGCTGTAGTCCGAGCGCGAGCAAACTGATCGAAGACCCGTTGTTTTCGCTCACTCGCGAGCATTTTCGTCAGATACTCAGTGAAAACTGTTATTCGAAGACCACGCAAAATGCTCAACTGTTATTTGCGAGCTCTGCTTTTACCCTTTTCAGTGTCTCCTTTCCTTGTTTAAACCTAACTTTCACTTCTTCTTAAATGGCGGCGATACGCCCTCACCTTCTCTCAACTTGCTTAACTCTCCCTACTCCATTTCGCGGTCCACTCTGACTGACATAATAGCCCTCGGCCGATCGCGCGCTGACCTCGGCAATGCAATTTGTCGCGGCCGCTGCTCTTCACCACGTAGCTCTTAATTTGCCGCGGCGCCTAGCTACATTGCCGATCATCGGCGCTCATACAAGGGGGGTTCGCCGACTAACTTAAACCTCAATAAGTCCCGCGTCGTCTTCACTCCCGACTCGGAAAAATGGCTTCAGTTGCGCCACACTTTCCACCCTTCTCTTGCGCTCGCCCCTCCCTCGCGAGTCGCACGATGTTAAGGGAAACAAATTTAACGACCCGGTAGGGGCCGTCAAACTTCGGGGCCAGTTTCGCATGCTTTCGAAGCCTTCAGCTGCGTTGGACAGCTGGTGCTGACGCAGCAAGACTAGGGACCCGATCGTGGGCCTCCATTCGCGCCTGCAAAGATTATAATATCGACCTTGGTCCTTCGACGCCTTTTGCAAGTTACTGCGTGCGATCGAGAAAATCTCTAGCAGTCTATCCTGCCTTTCCCCCGGCGCTGAGCTCCTTAGTCGCTGATCCCGGGGTCACCTCGTCATACAGTGCGGCCGGTAGGCGTGCGGCCGTCCCAACATCAGGAACGACGGGCTGAACCCAGTCGAGTCCGCCACACTGGAGTTTACTGCCAGCGCTATCTCAGGCAGCAGCTCGTCCCACGAGCTTTGCTGGCCCTCGATGAATAGCGCCATCATGGTCTTCACAGTGCGGTTCGTCCTCTCCGTTGGATTCTCCTGGGGGCAATACGGGGCCGTATACTGCAGTGTTACTCCCAGCGTTGACCGGAAACTCCTGTTTGCGAACTGCACTTCATTGTCACACACGAATGTTTTCGGTACCCCGAAGCGACCACGGATTCGTTCGCGGAATGCTGCCTGCAGAGTCGCGGCCGTCGCCCTCACAGGTACGAGTTCCACCCATTTGGCGAACGCATCATTGTGTTCCCATGCTTCGACCGAGGCAGAGGACCCACGAAATCTGCGCACAGTACCGCCATCGACTCAGCCACTTGCCTTGTCAACATCTGGCCTGCCGGTTGTCGCTGTTCGCTCTTGAACTTCTAGCACTCGCAGCACCTCACGTACTTGGCGGCGTCCCGAAACATGCCGGACCAGTAGTAGCGCTGGGCGAGCCGGCATGCCGTCTTCCAAACGCCTTGATGACCGGTCGTGGGGGCGTCGTGGCACTCTTGCATCACCCGTCCTCGCTGCTCCACGGGGGACGCACAACTTCCACGGAATGTAATCCTCTTCGTTCGTCCGATGCCCCAGGTTCCTGTACAGCTGTCCGTTCTCTTCCACATAATCGGCGAACTTCTCGGGCTCTCGAGCGATCCTCTCCCGCATCTTCGCGATCCACCTAAACGTTGTTCCGCCTGCCACTGCCTGTTGGCAGACCTCAAGAGGCTGCCTCGGAAGGGCGTCGGCCACCACGTTCAGCTTCCCTCGCCGATACTAAACATCGAATTGGAATTGTTGCAATTCCAGCGCCCACCTAGCAATTCTTCCTGTGGGGCTCTCGATGGAGTTTAGCCACTTGAGCGCCAGGTGATCCGTTACCACCTCGAACCTCGAACCTCCTGATCGCCCACACTATGGCCAGACACTCCTTCTCGGTTGCCGAGTAATTCGCCTTCGACTCGCGTATGCGATCACCCGCTCTTCCCCCTCTACCGTCTGTGTCAGCACGGCGCCCAGACCATAATCACTGGCGTCGGTCTGCAACAAAAATTTAGAGGAGAAGTCAGGGCATGCCAAGACGGGCGCGGTCGTCAACTTGTCCTTGAGCCTCTGGAGCGCCCCTTCCTGTTCTTGGTCCCACTTCCACTTGACGCCTTTCTTCAGGAGTGACGTCATCAACTGCACCAGGGATGCGAAGTCCGGTACGAACCGCCTGTACCATGACGCCATCCCTAAACATTGCCGCAGCTCTTTGAGGTTTGAAGGAGCTGGGAGTTTCCGGATCGCCTCAACCTTGGCCGGATCCGTTCTGATTCCCTCCCCTGTCACCACATGCCCCAGATAGACTAATCTCTCCCTGAAGAAACTACATTTCTTGCGATTAACTTTGAGGTTGGCTGCTCTCAACCTCCGAAACACCTCCCTATCACCACAATATCGTCCAGGTATGCGAACGCGTACGGCTCAATCTTCGGCCCTATGACCTTGTCGAGGACCCTCTGAAACGTTGCCCCGGCCGAGTGCAAACCGAATAGCATCACCCGCCATTGAAACAAACCCCGCCCCGGCACAGTGAACGCCGTGCATTCCCTACTGTCCGTCGCCATAGGTATTTGCCAATAGCCGCTCTTTAGGTCTAGCGTCGAGAAGACACGCGCGTGACGCAATCTATCGAGGATGTAATTGTTTCGAGGGACTGGATAAGCGTCGAGTATCGAATGAGCGTTCAACTGCTGGTAGTCGATGCACATGCGCCATTCCCCCTGTCTTTTTCTTCACCAAGACTATTGGCGCACTGTGCGGACTCCTGGACGGCTCAATTGCTCCAATTCGAAGCAGCTCCTCCACCTGCTCGTCAATCACCTTCTGCATGGCGGGATTCTTGGGATAATACCTTTAGAGGCCTATCATCCCTCATCCGGATGCTATGTTCGCCGACGTGGGACACCCCTTCGAGTTTTTCGAACAGCGCCAGTTCGTCCTCGAGGAATCTCTGTATCTCACTCCCCAGATCGGCCGGCCATTCCGCATGCCCTACGTTCGGTTCCATCTCGTTCTCGTCCTCGCATCCGATCCCTCCTGCCTCGGGCAAGCGCTCGTTTATCGCCTGGCACGTTCCGCTTCGTCGGTCATCTCCCCTACCACTGCATTCGCTCTTCGGCGGCGTCATCGTGGATCTTGGCTTCCTCCTCCTCGGTCTTCGTGCTGACGTCTCCCGTCTCTCTCTCTGGGCACCCCCTAACGACGTATCCTTGGAGATGGATGGCAACTCATTCCCCGATGTCACGCACGGTCGTCCCCATGGCGGCCAGGAAATCCATCCCTAGGATAACCTGGTCCTGCCGGCGAGATCCACCTGCATCCTCATCAGCCTCCTCACATCCAACCAGGACCTGTCCGCCAACCTGATGCGCGAGTGCACCTTATCCACCTTTCCCGCGATCCTCTTCCTCCGCACGCAATCCCCGCTCATGAAACTACGACTCGCCCCTGGTTCGATCGTAGCGCCCATCTCGCGACCGGTGATCCTAACGCGCGCTACGATTCGGCCTTCCTTCACGACCGACGGACGCCCACGCAGCTCTCCTACGATCGATTGGCTTCGCCCCTTCCCTGAGGGGGACGCCCTTACCCGTTCCCCGATTCTGTTAGACTACTTTCCCGCATCGTTGGCAGAAGACCACCCGCTCGTCGGGACATTCTCGCGCAAAGTGACCTGGCTGCGAACATCGGAAGCATACTCTCCGCGCGTCAGAAACAGTTCGGTTCTCTGGAGCCATCATCCGATGCATGGCTTCGGCCGGCCGCTGGTCGACATCGAATTTCCGACCCTCGGCTCGCCGGACCGTTGCTCCATCGGCTGAGACTGGAACGGGTTGTTCGGTCGCGTTTCCGGCGGATTGACCCAGTCGACTCCAGCTCGAGTCGAGCCTGACTTCTGGCCCGCCCTTCGCGTCTCTTCCCCGAATTCTGCCCTCTGTTCCCTTACGCATTCATATTCCGCAGCCAACTGCGTCAGCTGGGACAGAGACGAGAAATCTTGGCGCCGCACATACATGCGATACTCAGGAGCCGTATTCTCATACACTCGATACAACTCCTGAGCCGGACTGTAGTTGGCATGGCATAACCTGATCTCTACCAGGTAGTCCTTGACGGCTTCGCCTCTCCGCTGCCTTCAATCTGATCCTCGAGGCGCTCGAAATATTGTAGGAGCATTAAGAAATCCAGGAATTCGGTCCGGAATCTGCCCCAAGACACACTCCTCAGCCCGCTGGTTAGGAACCATTTCGCGGCCTTATCTACCAGCACCATATGTGATGGCTCTCTCCTCCAAAATCTCGAGGAAGACCAACGGGCCCGACTGGCCGTCGTAGCACATGCCCCACCTTCGGACCTATTCGGCTTCGCACCGATGCGGCCGACCTTCGTGCTCCACGTAGGCCATCGACCCTCGCGATCCGATCTCCGAGCCCCCGGTCGTTGGTCGCGACCTTGGGCTCCCCTCGCGCATCGTTAACTCGAATCTCGGGCACATCGTTGCCCCCCGGGGCCCTCGGACCGAATGTCGGGACCGGGATATATCCATACAGCTGAGATTTTCTTAAGTCGGGTTCGGACTTGCGGCAAGATTGGTGCCCAAATCCCGACACGGCACTTCCTAGACTGGGCGCCTTGCCATCTTGGGATTCTAACTCGGCTAGCCGGTCCCAGACCTCTGCGGAATGCCCACCGCCTTGGATGAAGCTAGCTAAGCGCCTGCGCAGTTCCTCCCACCCGGCCGTCTTTCTCTAACCCCAACTCTTGGACCACAGACATCAACTCCTCCTTACGACGCAGATACACCCAACGGACACCCACCCCGGATTCTGACATTCACTCGGATCCATGATAATTTCGTGAGGTCGTTCTTTAAAACAAAAAAAAAAAAAAAAAAAAATCCTTGTTTTTTTTAATATTTATTAACTTTTTTTTATTATTATTTTTTTTATTTTTTTTTAATTTTATTTATTTAAATTTTATTTTCCCACTTGTTTAGCGTGGTCTCGACCCACGGTCAGCCTCTCGCTCTCCCAGACACGCACCGGCCGTCTCTCCTATCTCCTCCTATTCCCCTGTTCTTCTATCAAACTTATGAGCGCTAGCTCGAACACTCACTGCCGAGATTTTCGATCAAACTGCACGCAAGAAACGTCAGAGTTCTGGGTCGAATATGCGCGTATGTATGCGCGTATTTATTTGGGCAGACGATGCGGGTCTTTATGTCGCCCGTGTACCACACTCCCATACTTCCCAGGGTCCCTGCTCGGGCACCACTTGTAAAGGTACGTTTTTACAGCTGAGGCAGGCTCAGCCTGGCCCAGGGTCACATACGAGACAATTTATAGGATGCTGGGACGCACTGGGGTAGGGGACGTGAAATACGGCAACTCACGGCCGCTGCCGGAGCTGCTCTCGCCTGGGAGTAGCGCGACAGCGGTTGTAGCACCGCGCCGATCAACTTTGGCTGCGGAAGCAGGCTCGAACTGGCCCGTTGGTCTTACGCTCTGACGGACAAAACTAAATACAAAACATAGGGGGATATAGCGTTCGTTAGCACTTACGAGTTAGTTTTCCAAAAATTTAAACACAAAGATTTCGGTCTCTTCTTTATTTCACTTATATGTATGTATGTATGACTCACGATTCTTTTACCCTTTTCCAGTGTCTCCTTTCCTTGTTTAAATTTAACTTTTACTTTCCACTTGTCTAACTCTTCACTTTCACTTCCTCTGGCGGCGATACGCCCTCACCTTCTCACAACTTTCTTAACTCTCCCTACTCCCTTTCGCGGTCGCACTCTGACTGACTTAATAGCCCTTCGGCCGATCGCGCGCTGACCTCGGCAATGCAATTTGTCGCGGCCGCTGCCCTTCACCACGTAGCTCTTAATTTGCCGCGGCGCGCCTAGCTACATTGCCGATCATCGGCGCTCATACAAGGGGGTTCGCCGACTAACTTAAACCTAATAAGGGCGGGCCTTCATAATTTATCTCAAATCTCTTACTCACTATACTTATTTACTATACTAAATGTGAGGCGGCAGATTTATCGCCGCCTTACAGAATTTTACAGACGTTTCAGGTGGAAACAATAAAAGCAATACACATAGCTATGGGTATTCCTCTCTTTTTTTTTTAATTAGTGGGGACAGTTTCACCCGCCTCTGCCTGATATGATTTCAAATCGGCCACATGATCTATCCGGCTGTGCTTATTTGTCTCTGCGTTGATTCGGCATATGACTGCAAAGATAAAGCTGACCACCGTATACGGTCCTCCGTAGCGTGGAGTCAGCTTTGCCGCAAATACTTCAGCGGCATTAGACAGGTGGCACTCTTTCACCCACACACACGCATAGCTTCCATGCAGCCACATCTTCATGGACAGCTTGATGAGGAATGTGTCTGTATACATTCCCCCGCCTCTTCGCGGTAGTCTGGTAGCTTCTGTGCGTGTTGGCGGAGGTCTCGGCGAAGCTTAGCCATCCAGCGACATCCCGTCCCAGCTTATTGGCTTTTGCTTGCGACCAAGCGGCACACTTCTTCATCCAGAGGCTGTCGCGACAGAGCATCGGCTTCTACATTTTGCTTGCCCTTTCTGTACCGGATCTCGAAGTCAAATTGTTGTAGCTCCAATGCCCATCTGGCGATTCTGCCTGAAGGACTCTCAATGGAGTTGAGCCACTTCAGTGCCATGTGATCGGTCACCACTACGAAGTGATAGTCTTCCAAGTACGGCCTCAACTTCCGGATTCCCCAGACGATCGCTACGCATTCCTTCTCCGTTGCTGAATAGTTCCGCATAGGAGATGACCCTCTCTCCATCCTCTGAAGTTTGCGTCAGAATTGCGCCGAGCCCATAGTTGCTCGCATCCGTTTGTAGGCAGAACGGCTTCGAGAAATCCGGGCATGCCAAAACTGGTGATTCCGTCAGCTTGGCCTTTACCGTATCAAAAGCCTTCTGACGCTCCTCGGTCCACTCCCACTTGACACCTTTCTTCAACAGCGCATTGAGTGGGCAATACCATGATGCCACGCCCACATATTGTCGCAACTCCTTCACGTTTGCGGGAGGCTTTAGTTCCGCAATCGCGGCAACCTTTTCTGGGTCCGTACGGATGCCATGTTCCGTCACCTTGTGGCCCAGATACTTCAGCTCCTTTTTGAAGAAATCGCACTTGTCGATGTTGATCTTCAAATTGGCAGCTCTCAGCCGCCGGAACACCTCTCGCAGGTTGTTCATATGCTCCTGGCGGGTCCTACCAATGACGATGATATCATCGACTTGGTAGTGCTCTTGATCTAGTGCTCTCTGGAACGTCGCTGGTGCTGAGTGAAGACCGAACGGCATCACTTTCCACTGAAACAGTCCCTTTCCTGGAACTGTAAATACCGTTAATGGTCGGCTCGCCTCCTCCATGGGTATCTGCCAATACCCATCCTTCAAGTCCAGGCTCGTGATGTAGCGAGCCTCTCGAAGCTGGTTTAGAATATGATGCACTCGAGGTATTCGCTTCCAACTGGCTTCTGGGCTACACCTCCACACTGGTGACTGCCACCGACAATTTCACCTTACTGGCTCGCTGGGCTGCGAATCTCTTGGCCCGATCCTCAGACTCAAGCCACCGCATTCCAGCGTTCAGCCCATGCTGGCCAAGAAATCCCAGTGCAGTACCAGATCGTCGATCTCGCCTGGCAAAATGAGCAGTGAAATGAGGACCTGCTGTGCCCCCAGGCTGACCTCGATCTCCAACGCTGCTTCCACATGACAACAGCTGCCGTACGCCAACCGGATGCGCCTCCGTGTGGGGTACAGCAGACCCAATCCTCGGAGCCTGCCTGCCAGTTTCTAACTCACGAAACTGCTGGGGGTTCACGTGTCGATCGTAGCCTTATGCTGCACTGTTCCGATGGCTACGATCGACAAGATAGCAGTAGACGGACTCACCTTCGCTCCCAGTGTCGCCCATGGCCATCAATCGGGCTTCGCTCAGCCTGTGTTGGTGCCTCAGCTTCTCTCGATCCTTCTCTAAGTCCTTGAACTCGTCCGCCAGCAGCAGCAGCTTCTTCAAGTTCCGGAACTGATAAGGCCGAGTATAGGCGCGCAGATCCGGCAAGTGCCATTATATATCAGTTTCATCTCCCGATCTGCCGCTTAGCGCAGTGGCCGCATTAGGGTCTGCATCTCCACCATATAGACCTTGAACGCCTCATCCAGCATCTGTTTCCGCCTCGAGACATCATCCTTCATGTTCTCCAGGTAGTTTCCAGGCAAGAAGAATCTCTGAAAACTGCTTTCGAATGCTTCCCATGATGTCCAGTATCGAATATTGGCCACGTACCATTTCAAAGCCATGCCTTTGAGCTGCTCCGGAATCACCCTCGGGATCAGATCGAGGTTCAGCCCGTACGTGTCCGCCGGCCGCTCCACCTGCTCCAGAAATTCCAGTGGCTTCGATGTGCCATCGAATCGGAAGCCCCATTCGCGCACGTGTTTGGCCACCTTTGAATACTCGAGCCCTGCTAAACTCGGCTCTTGCGTCCTTATTGCGGGCTGTGGAGTGGATGTGGCCCTACAAGGTGGTCTGGATGGCAGTGAAACTCGGGGGGCCTTGTGTCCTTTCTTCTTAATCCTCCAGATCCGATGTCGGTAATCCTCAGAGAATAAGGAATCCTTCCCTCATTCTCGTCAACCCACTCTGCAAATTGCCTCCGCATTATGTCCAGAGTGCCTGACAGGTTCACTCCGAACTCCAGGCCGTAGTGTATTACCTCATCTTTCTGAAGATTATATACCCACGCTCGTACCATATTTATATATATCTTAAAGCAAGTATTTGATATTATTTATCGAAGGACCCCACGTTGGGCGCCTACACCCGCAGGATCGTGGGTGCCGTGAGGGGCGCTCTGGCTAACAAGCGGTCAACCTCTGATCCGTCTAGAGGTTGCATAGTGCTCCAGGGTGCGCCAGGATACGCGCTGTGTTCTCTAGCGGCTCGATAGGATAACCACAGGCACTCCTACAACTGGATTTACTCGTGGTCACTCTAGACCGCGTCTCAGAAGGCTTACGTTCTTCCGCACGGCTGCTCTCAGTAGCCTTACACTCCTTGTCAGATTTGCTGCTCCTAGCACCAGCTGACGGCCGCACCTATGTCCTTAAGGCTGCGGTTTGGTACGCGTCCAGGAAATTCCTCTGAATGTCCTGCTAGAAATACCACGATGTCCTTGATGTCTGTGATTTTTAAATTCCACTTGCGTTGACTCTCGGCACTTTCACTTTAGACACTTTAGACACACCGCGTGCCGAGCTGCGGCCCGCCTTTTTTATAGCCGCGCCGCAGGCTCTCGGCACTTCGGCTAGCGGTGCACGATCAACGAAGAGAGTGTGACGCTAGTAAATCGCTGAATCGGTAAGAGCAAGCGAGACGTCCCATCGATCGCCTTTGACCCTTTCCAGTCGCGAGGGTCGCTCTTACCGTACTCGCGTCGCTGTGTCGAATTTCTTTATATGCTTGCACGCCCAACCAGCCTGGCCCAGGATCACCTTTAACACAATTTATACATATACTTTCGAACACCAATTATAAGAGAAAAACTCCGTTTGTTTCAATTTCATTATTTATTTTATAATTTGCTGTTCCACTTTATTCCTTTTGTCCGAGTATCACTCCTCTGTCTTACTCTCCTTGTCTTCACTTTCGTCTCCCGCCTCTTCTTAACTGCCTGACTACTGATTTCACTGTACTTTTATCCTCTCGCCGACTTGCTCACCTCACTCGCTACTTGGGCCGCGGTACGCCTCACCTTTTCACTTCTCGCTCAAGACTACCCTACTAGCCCTTCGGCCGACCTCACGGCCGCTGCTTCTCACCACGAAGTTCTCTAGCTGCATTGTCGATCATCGGTGCGCATATAAGGGGTTTCGAATTTCTATTTTTAACCTAATAAGGCCGGGCCCTCCATAGACCGCCTCTGCGCTCCATTGTTCCCACACATAATCTTCACTATTTATCTCCTAGTCTCTATACTTATTTACTATACGAAATAAACTTAAAACTAGCAAAATTAAACTTATTATTAAATGTGAGGCGGGAGATTTTTCGTTTCAATATGTCGCTTTCCAACTTTATTGCGACATGCGATGCCTTGACGATGTTCGAGGCTCGCGAAAGTGAGGCTCTAAGTGAAGAGTGTCAAAACCGACTTTAACTGCTCTAAGTGCATTTTTATCGAATACAGGGGTATTCGATAAAAAATGCACTTAGAACAGATAAAGTCGGTTTTGACTGAACGTAGAATCAGAATATACCCGCTGCCCCACGGCCTTCACGGCCCAAAACTTTGAAGAGAGTCACATTATATTAAGCACCATCAAGGTCAAGCACGAATACTGCTATATGATATGCGAGCGATGCGGAACTCTCTTCGAGGAACGCATCAATCAGATATCGGCTGAGACTGCCTCCGCTCCAGCTAGGCCTCCGGCTTCCCAAGGCCACCGATTGCCTCCATGTGAGGTAGATATTTTCCTTGCGTGGCCAACATTCCGCGATTTGTTCTGCGATAATCATTCGCAATCCATGTCTGGCAGAAGTGGAGAAACAACAAAACTATTGTCTCGAAGTCGAAGTCTCGAAGTAACGAATGAGGGCTTCCAGTCCGCGTGAGACAATCTCACTGCGCGGTACGAGAATGATCGACTGTTGATCATGACGCAAGCCAAACAACTGCTCCAGACTCCCCATAGTTACACAGAAATTAGGCAAGTCATTGCGCGAGTTTCAGATGGCATTTCAAGGATGCTTGACTGCCTTTGAGCGCTCGGGAGCTGTACGAGCAAGTCACCCAAATCAACTATCCTGTTGTGGCAGTACTAAATCCCGTTTCCTGACGGATCAAAAGTCGACTCTTAGGGCTCAGGTCGTACACGTCCTATGTGAAGGAGTTTTCCAGGAAGAAGGAAGGATGGTCGTAACGTAGTTTCTCTACCGTTCAGAGATCCGAATAGTGTAAACTTGGCTCACTCCAGACCTATCGCTTTAGACCAATTCCTGAGGAATGAGGCGAGTCTGCAACGCAACCCGCCTTTAAAAGCCCGTTATGGCGGTGTGTTGCAGGAATACGTCGATTTGGGACACATGATTCGGGTAACTCCACCGACGGACGGGAATCTTTTCTGTCTCCCTTCTGACGCTGTCTTCAAACCTGAGTAGCACTACCACCAAAGTCCGCGGTTCGTTTAAAGCCAAGCACATCCCGTTCCAGCGTATTGTCTAACGATATCGCAGTGGAAATCTGCAGGACTACAAGCTTCAAACGGCGTGAACTGCGCACCCATTCTAGCCATTGGAGTCCTGCTACAGCTAGCACACGACGTGCAACACCTGCATCCAAAGGCTCGTAGACGATGTCCTCGCCGGGGCCCACAATAAAGAGGACGCCCACGGCTCCATCCAATAGCTTAACGCTGCCCTACTTTCGGCTTGATTCCCGCTGAGGACATGGACCACTAATTAAAAAGATATTCCATGCGTTTCCAAGAGAACATTTGGTGTATGAGGACTTCCTCGAGCTAGAAGACGCTAGTACTGCCAAGACATTGGGCAACCGCTGGCAAGCCACGAGAGACTGCTTCTTCTCCATCCCGCAGGGTGGCTGGCACCTTCGTGATTCGGGCTAAAGTGTTCATGCAGCAAATCTAGCTAACGGAACTTGGATGGGACGATGCACTTACCCCGTCCCTATTACTTCAGTGGCATGAGTTCCTACAGGACTATCCGGGTGTCAGCCAGCTACGCATCCTCAGATGGCTAGAGATCCGACCTGATCTAGCATAGGATCCAGATAGCTTTTGCCATGCTTCTCAGAAGGCATACGGAGTATCTCTCTACGCGCGGGCCCGGCAAAAGGACCATGTGAGTGTCCACCTCTTGACCGCTAAGACGAGAGTGGCCCCTGTCAAAACTGTTTCGTTCGGTTCGGGCCGAGGACAGTCTCTGCTGATGACTTAGCGGTCAGTAGACTATGGTGGCATGGACCGGAATGTCTTCGGCAAACCCCGAATGTTGGCCAGCTTCCCTCTGCGATGTCCCGGATACGCAACTGGAGCAGCGTTTATATTGTCACACCGTCACATTAGCGCCTATACACGACTTAAGCGAGCGGTTTTCAGACTCCGTCGGCTCGTCGCATAAAGGCTACGAGGCTTTTCACGGTGCAACTCAGCAAGGACGAGTTGCTTTCCTCAGAACAGGTTCTTTTACGGCTCGCTCAGAAGCAGAAGTACGTTTTCTCCGAAAAACGGAGTGTTCCGACCTCAAGCTCCTTGTTAAACTTAAAACCCTATCTCGATCAATACGGTATCCATCGCTCATGCGGGCGACTACGAGCGGCAGAGTCCCGGAGCTATGACGAACGTTACCCCATTTTGCTCCCATACGACGCCCATTTCACGTGTTTGCTGGTCCAATTCGCACATCGCATCACGGTGGCAGTTCGGAGAAGTTTCTCACGGTTTGTGGCCACAACACGATGCCCACAGCGCATCTATACTAGCTGTCACCAAGCAATGCGTCGTGCAGGCTTTATCTCAGCATATCCTGTCTTGGCATTTTATTTCCCCGCGCGCTCCCATATGGGCGGGTTTTGGGAGGCTGGAGTCAAGAGCTTTAAGGCGTTATGCTACAATGCCACGTCTACCATCAAGTACACGTTCGAAGAATTGTCCACTCTGCTCTGCCGAATAAAAGCTTGCCTAACCTCTCGCCTCATCTCCTCTATTAGTAAGGACCCCGGGCACTTCCTGGCCGGAGGCCTCCTCGTATTCATTGCAGAGCCTAAGATCCATGCCGAGCCCATGTCCTCGATCAACCGATGGCAGCGTTTAAAGGCGATCCATCACAGTTTTTGTCGCCGCTGGAAGAACGAGTACTTTAAGGAGCTCCACAAGCGGAATAAATGAAAAACGCCAACTCGCTGCCTTTAAATGGGTGGCCTGGTCATCATTGCAGAGGACAACTTGCCTCCTACCGAATGGCGCTTAGGACGAATGAGCTTGGTTCGCGTCGTCGATGTTCGAACCTCGCATGGGACCATTCGATGTCTTGTGACGACCTGTGTTGCTGAGTGAGGCTGAGTTGGCCCCGACGAAGCACTAGCTCCCACCGGATCCATTTATGAGCTGTTTCCATGACCATGAGGTCATCCAACCTGGTTGTATGCCTGCCCACAACAGCATAACCGCCGCCCAAAGCACGCTGTTCGAATGGGTCATTTCCGGCTCCTGCGGCGTCTAGGTGCTCCAGAACGCTGCCGTTCTCATCCTATCGAATGACCAGTGTGGCAATTGCAACTTGCAGCAAAGGGGGCGGCATGTTCACACCACAGGGTGAGCTGTTTCGGTCCCACTGGAATGTGTGACCCCAGTTCACAGCCCTACATGGTCAGTGATATTGAATAAAAGAATTTGAAGATAGAGGCATGATTGAGTGGTATCCCTGAGAAAATCTGAAGGGAAGG
>JAEIGN010000103.1:0-34122 GCA_018903745.1 Drosophila repleta | reverse complement strand
TTGGTAGTTATTAATTTGTAATCGGTTTAAGCGCAATAGAGCGCGGTTAGCTGTTAAGTTTCTTAACTTGCAGCTCTTAAGTTTCTGATGTGTAGTCGTTAAGTTAGTAGTTAGTACGCAGGAGCATTAGATGTAAGCGCAGTGCAGCGCATAAGCAGCCCATGAAGGGCCCGTTATGAGTAGTTGAGAATTAGGCCCCGCGCTGCCGGCAGGTCAGCAGCGCAACTGCAAGTGTCGCGGCGCATTTTCGCCTCGCGACGAATCGACGATCGCGAGGAGAGCAAGGGCAGGCGAGAGCAGAAGTTTAGGGAGTTGAGACCGAGACTCAGAAGCGAACGGTTGTGCGGGAGAGTGACGGAAAAGTGAAAAAGTGAAGTGAAGTACAGGGAATCAACGACAGGAGACATGAAAGCAAAGATAGAAAACGTAAGTGAAGGGAATTAGGCTAAGGCTCCAATAAAGAAAACTGAAGCGACCTCTTGTGTCTTGTGATTGTCTGACGGGTGGATGCTGGAAATAGCACTCTAACATATAACATATAACATGCAGTTTGACCGAATTGGCGCGCCAATTGCGAGTGTAGGCGCAAAACGGGCGGGGGGAAAGGTGTCGCAAGTCTCGAGAATTTGAGTTTGCGGACATAGGCAAAGCATAGGGAAGAGAAAAGAGAAAAGGGCTGCGTGCATAAGACTTAAAAGAAAAAAAAAGAAGAACGGCACAAGCGAGCAAAGAGGAGAGTGAAATAGCGGTTGGTATAAGTGAACGCACTCGAGCCTAGCAACGGCGGGCGAGCGCGAAAAGAAAAGAGAGCGAGAGAGTGAAGCCGCGGCCAAGCGAGCGTCGGTAGCCAGCCACACACACACACACACACACAGAAGTGACGCGACAAGCGAAGACACGCTTGTCGTCGGCGTGCAAGAGACAGCACTGTCGGTGTCGTCGGCTGATAGCGGTGCGTGTGTCGGAGAGCGAGAGGCCGACCGTGGGTCGAGACCACGCAGACTAGTGGGGAAATTTCGGTGCGCGGGGCTCGAAATTTGTACAGTGAGTGTGGGGAACAGTGGGCCGAGGGCTATGGTAAAGTGAGTGAAAAAATTAAATAAAATAAAAATCAATATCTGAATAAATAAAAGTTTGGAATAAATAAAAATAAAGATAAATAATAAATTAAGTAAAAATTAAATAAATGGAAATTTAAATAAATAAAATTAAATAAAGATAAATAATGAACAAAAATTAAATAAATGAAAATTTAAAATAAATAAAATTAAATAAAGATAAATGACAAATTAAAGAAAAAATTTTAAACAAATAAAAATTTAAATAAAAAAAAAAAAAAAAATTAAAAAAAAAAATTAATTTTAAAATAAAAAAATAAATAAATAAGTAAATAAATAAAGGTAAAATAAAAGTCCAAGTAAAAAAAAAAAAAAAAAAAAAAAAAATTCTCACACTACCATGGATCCGAACGAATGTCAGAATCCGGGGGTGGGCGTCCGTTGGGTGTACCTAAGGCGGAAAGAGGAATTGATGTCTGTGGCTCAAGAGTTCGGGCTAGAGAAGGACGGTCGGGTAGAGGAGCTGCGCAGACGCTTAGCTAGCTTCATCCAAAGCGGTGGGCATTCCGCAGAGGTCTGGGCCCGGCTAGCCGAGCTGGAATCCCTAGATGCCAAGGCGCTGGAGCCCAGCCTAGGAAGTGCCGTCTCGGGACTTGAGCATCAATCTTGCCGTAAGTCCGAACCGGACTTAAGAAAATCACAGCTGTATGGACATATTCCGGCCCGACATTCGGTCCGAGGGCCCCGGGGGCAGCGATGTGCCCGAGATTCGGGTCAACGACTTGCGAGGGGGAGCCCAAGGTCGCGACCAAAGACCGGGGGCTACGCGTTGACTCAGATGTACGATCGCGGGGGGCCGACGGCTTACGTGGAGCACGAAGTTCGGCCGCATAGGTGCGAAGCCGAACAGGTTCGGAGGTGGGGCATGTGCTACGACGGCCAGTCGGACCCGTTGGGCTTCCTCGAAATTTTGGAAGAGAGAGCCATCACGTATGGCATCGAGCTGAATAACCTACCCAGGGTGGTAAGCGAGGTGCTGGTAGACAAGGCTGCGAAATGGTTCCTGACCAGCGGGTTGAGGAGTGCGTCTTGGGGCAGATTCCGGACTGAATTTCTGGATTTCTTCATGCCCCCACAATATTTCGAGCGCCTCGAGGATCAGATTAGGGGGCGGAGGCAGCGGAGAGGCGAGGCCTTCAAGGACTACCTGGTAGAGATCAGGTTACTGATGCGCCATGCCAACTACAGTCCGGCTCGGGAGTTGTATCGAGTGTATGAGAATACGGCTCCTGAGTATCGGATGTATGTGCGGCGCCAAGATTTCTCGTCTCTGTCCCAGCTGACGCAGTTGGCTGCGGAATATGAATGAGTAAGGGAGCAGAGGGCGGAATTCGGGGAGGAGACGCGAAGAGGGGGCCAGAAGTCGAGCCCGGTTCGGGAAGGTGTCGGCTGGGTCAATCCGCCGGGGACGCGACCGAATATCCCATTCCGGTCTCATCCGACAGAGCAACGGTCAGGCGAGCCGGGGATCGGAAATTCGGTGTCGACCGTCGCGAGGCCTGCCGAAGCCACGCATCGGATGGTGGCTTCAGAGAACCGGGCTGGTTCTGACGCGCCGCGAGTGTGTTTTCGGTGTTCGCAGCCAGGTCACTTTGCGCGAGAATGTCCTAACGAGCGGGTGGTCTCTTGCCAACGATGTGGGAAAGTAGGGGTCGACACGCGAGACTGCTGTAGCCTAGCAGACTCGGGAAACGGGCAAGGGCGTCCCCCGCAGGGAAGGGGCGACGCCAACCGATCGTAGGAGAGCCGCGTGAACGTCCGTTGGTCGTGAAAGAAGGCCAGTGGTGGGGAGATGACCGACGAAACGGAGGTAGTAACGGGCCAGGCGATGAACGAACACTTGCCCGAGGTAGGAGGGGCCGAGAGCGAAGACGTGAATGAGGTAGAGCCGGAATGGCCGGCCGATCTAGAGAGTGGGATCAAGAGATTCCTCGAGGACGAACTGGCGCTGTTCGAACAACTCGAAGGGGTGTCCCACGTCGGCGAACATAGCATCCGGATGAAGGACGATAGGCCTCTGAAGCAGAGGTACTATCCCAAGAATCCCGCTATGCAGAAGGTGATTGATGAGCAGGTAGAGGAGCTGCTTCGAATCGGGGCTATTGAGCCGTCTAGGAGTCCGCACAGCGCGCCAATAGTCTTGGTGAAGAAGAAGACAGGGGAATGGCGCATGTGCATCGACTACCGGCAATTGAACGCTCACTCGATACCCGACGCTTATCCAGTCCCTCGGATCAATTCCATCCTTGAGAGGTTGCGGCACGCGCGTGTAATCTCGACGCTAGACCTAAAGAGCGGCTATTGGCAAATACCTATGGCGGCGGACAGCAGGAAATGCACGGCTTTCACCGTGCCGGGCTGGGTTTGTTCCAATGGCGGGTGATGCCGATATTGTGGTGATAGGCGCCGGTAAAGAGAAGAATATGGCGAACTTGAGGGAGGTGTTTCGGAGGTTGAGAGCAGCCAACCTCAAAGTCAATCGCAAGAAATGTAGTTTCTTCAGAGAAAGGCTACTAGACTACTATCTGGGGCATGTGGTGATAGGGGAGGAAATCAGTATGGATCCGGCCAAGGTTGAGGCGATCCGGAAACTCCCAGCTCCCTCAAACCTCAAAGAGCTGCGGCAATGTTTGGGGATGGCGTCGTGGTACAGGCGTTTCGTACCGGACTTCGCATCCCTGGTGCAGCTGATGACGTTACTCATGAAGAAAGACGTCAAGTGATAGTGGGACCAAGAACAGGAAGAGGCTCTCCAGAGGCTCAAGGATAAGTTGACGACCGCGACCGTCTTGGCGTGCCCAGACTTCTTCTCTAAGTTTGTGTTGCAGACCGACGCCAGCGATTATGGTCTGGGCGCCGTGCTGACACAGACGGTAGAGGGAGAAGAGCGGGTGATCGCATACGCGAGTCGAAGGCTGTTGCGGGCGGAGGCGAATTATTCAGCGACCGAGAAGGAGTGGAAACTGTGCGTCCCCGTGGAGCAGCGGGGACGGGTGATGCAAGAATGCCACGATGCTCCCACGGCCGGTCACCAAGGCGTGCGGAAGACGGCATGCCGGCTCGCCCAGCGCTACTACTGGCCCGGCATGTTTCGAGACGCCGCCAAGTACGTGAGGTGCTGCGAGCCGTGTCAGAAGTTCAAAAGTGAACAGCGACGACCAGCAGGCGAGATGTTGACGAGGCAAGTGGCTGAGCCGATGGCGGTACTGTGCGCAGACTTCGTGGGTCCTCTGCCTCCCCGGTCGAAGCATGGGAACACATTGCTTTTAGTGTTCCACGATGCGTTTGCCAAATGGGTGGAACTCGTGCCCCTGAGGAGGGCGACGGCCGCGACTCTGCAGGCACGCGACTCGGAGTGCCAACGATGTTCGTGTGTGACAATGGGGTACAGTTCGCGAGCAAAAGTTTCCGGTCGTTTATGGAGTCACTGGGAGTCACCCTGCTGTATACGGCCCCTTATTGCCCCCAGGAGAATCCGACGGAGAGGACGAACCGCACGGTGAAGACCATGATAGCGCTTTTCATCGAGGGCCATCAAAGCTCGTGGGACGAGCTGCTGCCTGAGATAGTGCTGGCGGTAAATTCCAGTGTGGCGGACTCGACGGGTTTCAGCCCATCTTTCTTGATGTTGGGGCGGGAACCACGCTTGCCAGCCGCACTGTACGATGAGGTGACCCCGGGGTCAGCGACCAAGGAGCTCAGCGCCCAGGAAAGGCAGGATCGACTGCGAGAGATCTTCTCGATCGCACGCAGTAACTTGCAAAAGGCGTCGAAGGACCAAGGGCGAGCGCAAGAGAAGGGTGGCCAGTGTGGCGCAACTGAAGCCGTTTTTTCGAGACGGAGCTGAAGGCGACGTAGAGCCCACGAAACATGACGGACAGGCAGACGGGGAGGGCGACAAAACCGTTCGAAGTTTCGCGTGAGGTCCGAAGTCTTGACAGACGCCCATCACATGGATGTCCATGATGATTGAAATAACGGATCACCCGTTCATTATGTAAGGGAGTTATGGCGTATACTAATAGTGTGTTTGCTTACAGGAAGAATAAAGAAGAAAATGGACGACGTGTTGATCATCGACAGCGACGACGAAGGGTTCATCCACTACGTCGGTATGGAGGAGGCCACGGGGAACCCACCGACTAGCGCATCCTCCACGAGGTGGGAGGCGACTCCGCCGAAGGATGGGCCGAGCGGCAGCCGTCCCCGGCGGTCATCCCCCACCGACTGGGAAAAATTCATTGTGAGGGATGAGCCCAGCGCATCCTCCGCGAGCTGGTAGGCGATTCCGCCGAAGGATGGGCCGAGCGGCAGCCGTCCCCGGCGGTCATCCTCCATCAACTGGGAGAAATTCATTCTGAGGGATGAGCCCAGCGCATCCTCCGTGAGCTGGGAGGCGACTCCACCGAAGGACAGGCCGAGAGGCGGCCGCCATCAGCGGCCATCCCCCATCAACTGGGAAGATATCTTCACTGGGGAAGAGCCCAGTGTGCGCTCCGCGAGCTGGGAGTCGATCTCACCAGAGGCCGAACCAACCGGCGAGTGCGCGCGGGGGCGCATGTCTCCCGATGGAGAAGAGGCGAGTCGGTCGAGGGACGAGCCGGGCGGCGAGCGGCCCCCAAGGGCTAACAACGAGCGCACTCAGGGACCCCTATCCGCGGTCCCCCAGGATGGGGACTCCGCCATCCATGAATGGCTGGCCGGGGTGAACCGATGGGCGAGGAAGGATAGCGGGCTCCCTCGGGTCAGCGTCCGCTACCGCCCCGGAGTCGTCCAATGTGAGGCGCGCAGCTCCGACAGGAGAACGACTGATGCGGACCCAGACAGAAGCGCCCATCCAGGCGCGTCTTGAGAGGCGGCGGCGGCCACACACTCATGAGCGCTGCGGCCGGCACACGATGGACCTCCTTAGCGAGGAGGCGGTACCAGCCGAGATGGCGATCCCTGCGTCCTGGCAAGTGCTCCCAAAGGGCACCCTCCTGAGTACCGAGGTGGTGCGGCTGCTCAAGGGGGAGATCTCAACGCGCCAGGAGAGGTTCCGACGGACGCGCTTCCGCATCGACGCAGGCGGCATGCGCATAAGCGTCACGAGAATCGCCGGGGAGCCGCCGTGAAGGTGTGTTGCCGCTTCTTGGACTAACCGCGTCGTGACCGGGGGGCGCTCTTAAGTTTTGGTAGTTATTAATTTGTTATCGGTTTAAGCGCAATGGAGCGCGGTTAGCTGTTAAGTTTCTAATTGGTAATCGTTAAGTTGTTTAGCTATTAAGTTTCTTAATTAGTAGTTATTAAGTCATTGAATTTGTAGTTCTTAAGTTTCTGATTTGTAGTCGTTAAGTTAGTAGTTAGTACGCAGGAGCATTAGATGTAAGCGCAGTGAAGCGCATAAGCAGCCCATGAAGGGCCCGTTATGAGTAGTTGAGAATTAGGCCCCGCGCTGCCGGCAGGTCAGCAGCGCAACTGCAAGTGTCGCGGCGCATTTTTCGCCTCGCGACGAATCGACGATCGCGAGGAGAGCAAGGGCAGGCGAGAGCAGAAGTTTAGGGAGTTGAGACCGAGACTCAGAAGCGAACGGTTGTGCGGGAGAGTGACGGAAAAGTGAAAAAGTGGAGTGAAGTACAGGGAATCAACGACAGGAGACAAGAAAGCAGATAGAAAACGTAAGTGAAGGGAATTAGGCTAAGGCTCCAATAAAGAAAACTGAAGCGAACTCTTGTGTCTTGTGATTGTCTGACGGGTGGATGCTGGAAATAGCAAGACCCCTCCCCAATTTTTCATGTACTGTTCTTATCACACTCTGAATCATTTCCGCAGGGACATATAACTGCGGCACCCCATTGGGTAGTCGCCGATACAGAACACCGTGTATCAGCTCAAATCCTGGAACATTATGATCTTCCAGATCGTTACGTAACTTATCAAAGTCAGGATCATATAACTGCGGAACACCATTGGCGACCGCCTATCCACGAAAACGTCTATCAGCACAAAGCCCGGCACATTATGATCTTCCAGATCGTTACGTAACTTAAAAACGTCAGGATAACGATTGTGTGTCAACTGCAGTTGAAAATCTAAATCCACATCATCAACATAGGCTACGGTCTCTAATCTACAAAGGGCGTCAATGTGGGGCGTGTTCACTCTTGAACGGTGGACAATTGTATAGTTATAGTTTTCTAACAAAAGCGCCCAACGTGTTATTTTCGCGGAAGATCCCACAACCTCAGAGTCGATTTTAAACGGAATAAATTGAATATTAGTCTCGAACCGCTTTAGGGCGTATATAATGGCTAACGTTTCCAGCTCATAGCTATGCCGCTTGGATTTAGGCAGTTTTGGAGAAGTAGAACACTTTGTGAAATTTGCCGTCTTCCTGCTTGTGGAGTAAAATCCAAATCCTGAGGAACTCGCATCACAATGCAGCTCCGTCTCTGACTTCGGGTCATAAATGAAGACTCTGTAATAGCTTGCCAGACCCAGAAAGAATCTTTTGTTTGCGTTACCATAGGCGTCTGTGCCTTTTTTGTCAACAACCCACGTTGGGCTGTTGTAAGGCGACCTTGGTGGTCTAATGATGCCGTCTTTTAGTAGTTGCTTGACTTCATTGTTTATGAAGTCAGCCACGCCCATTAGACTTGGGTAACTTCTGGCATATATTGGCTCGTTGTGACAGAGGTGACAGAGGTGTTGAAAGGGAGCGCTTCTTCTATTGTTGAAAAGGCCTTTTTCCTCTTAAGTATCATGTTCCTGAACTCTTTTTTGACAGAAATAGGAGTCGTTTACATCGGTGAAATTTACATCAGTGCACTTCTGGTATTGATACTCTAGTAGACTCTTAGCAAGGTTCAACTGTACCCCGGCTTGTGTTAACAAGTCGAATCCAATAATGGCATCAAACGAACTAAGTGTGTCTAATAGAAAAAAGGGGAAGTGTGATTAAAAATGTTTATCAGACATTTCTCCTTTATTTCAGTGGACCCGTGGATCGAATTCACTGAGAAGGGTTTGGCGACCGGCAATATGGCTTTCAGCTCCTTTACGGGCTTAACATAGTTTTTTGCCGCGCCAGTGTCGATTAACATTCTTAGTGTTCTCCCAGCCAACCGTCGTTCGATGAACGGTAACCGGGAGTGTTCCCTAAAAAATGAACAAAGTCGGCTTGATCGTACTCTTCCTCGCTGTCAATTTCTTCGGCATCAGACTTTGCGGCTTTTTCGAATGCTATTTTTTGTTCTTCGTTTGAACAATGTTGTTAAGACCCTGCCGTCTTGGACCTGTTTGTCGTTCTGAGGAGTTCCTCCTCTTAGGAGCGTTTGATCCATTTGGTTGGTTCTGATTGTATTCGGTGCGCTGCCTAAATTTGGAAGAAGAATCTACCTCCATCGGTTGTGGAGCTTGCTCTTGGCTTTCTTTATTAGGTTGCTCCTTTTGAGCATTTTTCTTGTGTTTGTAATGAGGGATTCTATCCTGACCGAGGTCTTCCTTGTAGTTTTTATGGTCTGTGTTTGCTTTTTCAGCTGTTTGGAATCGTTCCTCAACAACTTTAGCATAGGAGTTTGCAAATATGCTCCTCTCTATGCTGGCTTCTGTTTCCTACGGCGAGAGCTAGCGCAGAGAGTAGGTCTTGGGTTGGGTTGGGAATACGACAGCTCTGAGCTGTTTCCTCAAGCCGGATATGAAGGAGTATAAGGCATCGGCTCTAACTTCAGCGTTAAGCAAATCAGCGCCTTCTTGTTCGTGTGACATAACAATCTTATTAGTTACCAGAGTTAGTCTCTTTTCGACCTCATCATAGTACTGCATAAGTGTCATTTCACCTTGTCTGACCATGCCTAAGTTTTGTATCAGTAGGCGTAAGGATGTTCGGTCGGCATAGGTGCAATCTAGTCTAGTCAGGATGGGGTCGAAATTTAGCACCGTGTTGTAGGACATAAGTAAGGCTTCAGCAGGCCCTGTGACCTTGTTTCTAAGAATGGCTACTGCTTGGTAGTGTTCGCTACTACCGCCGAAGGGCTTGAAAAGTTCATACGCATCAATTGCTGCTTGTCTCCAAGCAACATATTGGTCTTGTGCACCAGAGAAGTCTGGTACTGATTTTATTATGTCGAGTTTTATGTCACATTTTACCCCACGAACAACAATTATTTTTTGGTAAGAGACGACTGCTGGCGTTTCCACTTGCAACCTTTGTATTTCTTAATTAATTGAATTTATTTGGGACTGTTGTTGTGACAGTGCTGACTTAACAGCATTGTCAATGAGAGCTTGGATTTGTGAAGGGTTCATTGTGTTAGCCACCTGGTCTTCTGGGCACCAACCAACCTGTTCTTCGCCTATACTATCGTCACTGTTGTACTCGGTTTTAATTTCCCTATAGGTGTTCCAGCTCATTTGTCAACCTCGATATTTGTATGAAAGCTTTTCCGTATTGGGCATATAACTGTCTTAGTAGCAGTTGTTTATTTATAATAAAACCTGCATTAAAGGTATGCAATGGTTTTATATTTAATGAGGGTATGCAATGGTTTTTATTTTGGTTAAAGTATGCAATGGTTTTTTATTTTACTGTGGATAAAAGTATGCAATTATATTTTACTTTTATTTGAGTAAAAGTATGCAATTGTTTTCCTTGGCAAAATATGCATTTTTTCACAACTTCAATTTTTTTTTTCATTTGGGTTCACTTGACAAACTTACATGTTTTTCTGTTATTGCCTTTGAACTTGGTGGGTGTTGGGACGGTTGGGCGCCAGTTATTTATAAGTGGTAATCCAGTAGCCGTGGCGGTCCCACGTGGGTGCTGGTTACGTAATCCCGGTCAGACGGCGCTTCCGTGAGGAAGTACACTGAGAAGAGACACTGATGATATTACTGTGGGGAAGATTATGTTGGAGGACTTGACTTCGTCCCCTTTGGTGATTATTGCCTTTGTGGTGCAATAATATGTTAATAAGAACAATATGACGGCAGGGTGCCGGAGTGCGATTTAAGCGACTAGTGTCTTCTTTATTCAAAAGCGAACTAAAGCTAAACACAAATGAAAGGCGTAATTGCGTCGCGCCCTCGGACCACAGTCGGTAAGCCGACTCGGGAAGACGATGCGTCGCGCCATCGGACCACGGTCGGTAAGCCGACTCGGCATTCTCAGCGCTACAGCACTCCAGCATAGAAGTGTCATGCGATCGCTGCTGATTGTCGCCAGTGCAGAGCACTGAACTCACAATTTGGCGTGTCAGCATCGTTCACATATTGTTGCTTAGTTGCTATGGTACTTATGTGTTAACTTATACTCTAAAGCGTTTTGAAACATACCTGAACTCTTAAGAACAGCTGATCTTCTGCTAAAATTGCTCGTATTTATTTATTTATTAAATATAATTGACAGAACTAGTGTCAATTTAAATACAAAATAAACAATTTTGTTTATAGTGTAAACTTAGATAAAAACGGCAGAAAGAGCTTGCGGTTGTTTTATTTTTCCAGATTAGATTTTAATGCATGTGCTATTTTTTCCGTCGGAAATAGAAGAGGTGGCAAAACGATCCCAGTGTGCCCGTCCTCCGATTTCTCGATCATCCACATTTTTACAGCAGATCCTAAATACTAAAAATACTAAAACTAGTTGTTATTCAAACTGTCGATAAATTAAAATACTTTACAGTTTGGTCGGCCTGACAAGGAATCGTCCTCAATTCCTATGGAATTTCCCATCCTATGGTCAGTGTTGCCTCATTTCATACGCCAGAGGTCTTTACATCGGAAACGAGCCATAACTTCAGTTTTGGTCCAGGACGCCATCACAAGGTAGTTGGGTTATCTGGGCACCGTCTATGTCACGAATGACATATCGATCATTGGGTAACTTTTTATGGGTCATGTAGGGGCCACGGTAGCGCTTTATGTATTTTTTGTTCGTCCCTGAAGTTGTATCTACGTTTTGTATGACTACAAAGTCACCTTCCTCGTACTGGACCGCGGGGGCGGTAATGCTTTCCGAAATACTCAGCGTTATACTTCTGAGATTTCTACATATTCTTACGAAGCTCTTCCAGAGTGGGGTTATGTTCAACACCAAACAGGAGGACGGAAGGATCAAAACTGGAGCGCTCCATTAGCTCGTGCCATTAGCTCGCGGAGAGGAAGTAACATTTAGGACGTCTACAATATTGTGCGATTGCACAAAACTGGCGAACTCGGCAGAGGGGAAGCAGGGGCCTCAATCACTAATGATTCGTCGGGGTCGACTATAGTTGTCAAAATATTGTGTTTCTAAGCAACGGAAGGTTTTCCGAGAACTCGTGGTGGCTTCAGCGTACAACCTAACAAACTTTGTGAAAGCGTCAATCATCCCCAAAAAGGTTTTTTTCTGCGCACAACACTTCTCTGTGGCTAGACGACCCGATTTTTCATGTACTGTTCTTATCACACTCTGAATCATTTCCGCAGGGACATATAACTGCGGCACCCCATTGGGTAGTCGCCGATACAGAACACCGTGTATCAGCTCAAATCCTGGAACATTATGATCTTCCAGATCGTTACGTAACTTATCAAAGTCAGGATCATATAACTGCGGAACACCATTGGCGACCGCCTATACACGAAAACGTCTATCAGCACAAAGCCCGGCACATTATGATCTTCCAGATCGTTACGTAACTTAAAAACGTCAGGATAACGATTGTGTGTCAACTGCAGTTGAAAATCTAAATCCACATCATCAACATAGGCTGCGGTCTCTAATCTACAAAGGGCGTCAACGTGGGGCGTGTTCATTCTTGAACGGTGGACAATTGTATAATTATAGTTTTCTAACAAAAGCGCCCAACGTGTTATTTTCGCGTAAGATCCCACAACCTCAGAGTCGATTTTAAACGGAATAAATTTAATATTAGTCTCGAACCGCTTTAGGGCGTATATATAATGGCTAACGTTTCCAGCTCATAGCTATGCCGCTTGGATTTAGGAAGTTTTGGAGAAGTAGAACACTTTGTGAAATTTGCCGTCTTCCTGCTTCTGGAGTAAAATCCAAATCCTGAGGAACTCGCATCACAATGCAGCTCCGTCTCTGACTTCGGGTCATAAATGGACACCACTAGCGATTTTACTAATTTGGACTGCAGCCTAGAGACATTCCTCCAAGAAAACATAAGGGGAATTCTTTCGGCACGGGGAAATCTTGAATTGCCTGAAGATAACTAACTGTCCTCGGTTGATCAGATCCTTCAGGACGAAATATACGAATCTAGCGAATACTGGAGGCCCATTACAGAGCCCGAAAGGCATTCGCACGTACTTGAATTGGCCGTCAGGGGTAACAAAAGCAGTATACTTAATTGAATCTAGATGCATCTTCACCTGATGAAATCCACTTTTCCACCCAAATGTTCAACACAATCATCTAACCGCGGAATTTGGAAATGACAATTTTCTCAAGGTGTTGTCCTTCTGAAGAACCGCACAATAGCGGAAGCATACGGTGAACTAATATGACTAATGTTTTTCCGGGGGCTAATAAGTCTTCACAAATCTGTCTAACTTCCTGGCGCTCATAATGGGACGGACGTATCTATGGGCTTAATTTGGTTTTCTGGTACATCCAAATACGATGTCCTAATTGCCTCTCTCAGCACGTCTGACTGCTCTGCCAGCAATATTGGTTCTGTGTCAAAATTATCATCCTTCCTGGCGCTAACAATGAGACAAGCGGCGGCAGAATACTGGCGTCTGACTTGTTAATTCGATTATCATCTCGTATTCTATGGGCTAATTTGTTCTTCAGGGAGGTCTAAATACGATTTTCCTAATTCCCCACACTCAGCACGTCTGACTGCTCTGGCTGCAATATTGGTTCTGTGTCCAAATTGTAGTCCTCTCCTGTTGGTGCGTCTATGACATTCATAAATGCTACTAGCTGCCTCGGCGGCGTCTCAATGGGCTCGGTAACAGAGGGGATGACTCTGTTTTGACCACCACACCTACGACGTATGTTTGTACTGAAATAACGTGTGACAGGACCGCAGTGAGTTCATTGGACTCGGCAGATTCCCTAGGCCGATCTTTGTCGCATTAGTTCTCAAGCTGGCACAATATAATACATCCTGATACAATATAATGGGCAACGCAGTTGCTGAATTAGGGGAGTATAAACATTTTATTTAATATTGTTCTAGAATTATTAATGGATAGAGCACATTATTTTTCCCAGCGACAACAATCGGCCTCCTCCGAATCTACGGATTCAGCTGTTCGGGACTTCCTCCAGTGTGGCAGCCTGCTGCTTGCTGGCAGCTGCCCGCATCCTTATCGGGCACCTCTTCCGGTCCGGCCTACCCTCATTTTAAGCAGGCGTCGGGATGACGAAACGGCTTTTGGAATTAGCTCTTATAGTGCCCAAACTCCGAGAAATTGTTGCACCTCACTTCTGCCACTTTCTAGGCTGTTGACTCACTGTGACAGCTCAGGGATTGCCTGATGCATGGCAATCTCTTGCATTTCCAATACGTACGGCAGGAATCCCTCTCCCGGCTGGCGGTGACGGCTTCGCAGGGCGGCGTATACCTCCTCGGTACTGAGTTCCCGCCCAAATTCCTCCCGCATCCCGTCCTTCAGGTCGTCATAGAAATGCTCAGTGACCATGCGCAAAAACACTGCCGCCGTCCCCCCTCCAGCATGCGTCGGCACGCCACCAAACGCATCCTCTCATTGAGGCTCAACAAATCACAAGCGTCTTCCAAATCATTGAGCCAGTGGTTGATATCATATGCTTGTCAGTTGCTTTTGATTGAAGCTACCTGGCACTGTACTTCTAGGACCTTCTGCTGTAGGACACCGACGGCGGGACCGAGGCGACTTAGCTGCGTCACAGTGGCCGAGGCCGGTACGTCAATGCCGTGTCCGCAGATGTGTATTAACGTGCATATATCTCACTTCTAAGTTGTTAACTTAGTTAAACAAGTAAGAGTACACTAGTCGAGACTGCTCGACCAAGAAATCCCCTGAACCCTGCGAAGAACTCCGATTCCTAAGAACCGCTAACATTCTCCGTTACTTTTATATGCATATGTAGCAAGCAATACATACACATACACACACACACATACACAGACGCACGCACAAGAACACACACAAGAACACACACAGTGTGTATGTGCCAAGTCTCTAGTACTTAAAATACGTGACTTAGCAATTTGAGGCGAAGGGGGGCTTGGCATCCAAAATTTAACAAAAAACCGAAATTACGTAAGGCTCAAATAACACTAAATACAAAGAAGACTAACTATAAAGATGAATTAAATATAATTTTATAACTAAATGAAGATGTTGGTTTTAATCGATAACATTAAAACGATGATAGTTATCGATAATTTGAAACAAACTATCGAATCGTGACATACACGAACTTCCAAAACAAATTCGAAGTATCTAGCTCTTATATCTTCTGAGATCGACGCGTTCAAAGATACGGACAAACGGACAGACAGACGGACAGGGCTATATCGACTCGGCTTCTCTCCCTGATCAAGAATATATATATACTTTATGGGGTCTGCCACGCCTCCTTTTGCCTGTTACGTACATTTTCACAAAAACATACCCTGATTTCCCATTTTCAATGTGTTCAGGATATAAAAAATGCAGAAAGAACACGCGATTGTTTTATTTTTTCAGATTAGATTGTAGTATGTCTAACATAACGATATATGTATAGCCGACACATAGCATGTATACTGCATGTGCACAAAGTGACACTTTGTTGTTACAAGACGCGCAAGACATAAACATTTGATATATGATCGGTCACTTATGTGTGGACCGCTCATGTACAAGACGCATGAGAATAGCGGTGTCAGCAATTGACCGCCTTGCATGCCAACGGCTGCCTCTTGTATACTTATAATATAAATATGCCCGCTGCTGCCTTCTGCGTAAGAGGCTCGAAATACTGTAAGGGAGGCGATGAAACAAACACCTCACATTTAAAATTATGATTTGTTAGTTTAAGTACCAGTTATAGAATGAATTGTTAGGGATAGGCGCAATGAAGCGCAGTTAGTCACAAGTTATTAGTTGCGTTATTAGTTGTATTAGATTTTAGTTATAAGTAGCTAAATGTAGTTTTTATGGCTAGTTTAAGCGCAATAGAGCGCAGTTAGTCATAAGTTTAATTTGTACTAGTAGTAAGTATATGATGAAGACAAGGCGGCCCATGGAGGGCTCGTTGTAGTTGAGTTCGGGTTAGGCGCCGCGCTGCCGGCATGGAGCAGCAGTCGAGAGAGCTGAGGGTCGGCAATCCGATGTCGATCGGCGCGAGGCCGGCCGCCGCCATGCATCGAATGATGGCTCCAGGGAACCGGGCGAGTATGCTTCCGATGTTCGCAGCCAGGAAATTTTGAGCGAGAATGTCCTAACGAGCGGGTGATCTTCTGCCAACAAAACGGGAATGTAGGGATCGATATGCGGAATTGCTGTAGCCTAACAGACTCGGGAAACGGGCAAGGGCGTCCTCCTCAGGGAAGGGGCGACGCCAATCGATCGTAGGAGAGCTGCGTGGGCGTCCGTTGGTCGTGATGGAAAGCTGGATCGTACCACGAGTTAGGATCGCCAGTCGTAAGATGGACGCGGATGCGGAGTGGCCGGCCGATCTGGAGAGTGGGATCAAGAGATTCCTCGAGGAGGAACTGGCGCTGTTCGAACAACTCGAAGAGGTGTCCAACGTTGGCGAGCATAGCATCCGGATGAGGGATGATAAGCCTCTGAAGCAGAGGTATTATCCCATGAGTCCCGCTATGCAGAAGGTGATTGATGAGCAGGTAGAGGAGCTGCTTCGAATCGGGGCTATTGAGCCGGCGGGGTTTGTTTCAATGGCGGGTGATGCCATTCGGTTTGCACTAGGCCGGGGCAACGTTTCAGAGGACTCGACAAGGTCATAGGGCCGGAGATGGAGCCGTATGCGTTTGCATACCTGGACGATATTGTGGTGATTTGCGCCGATAAAGAGCAGAATATGGCGAACTTGAGGGAGGTGTTTAGGAGGTTGAGAGCAGCCAACCTCAAAGTTAATAGCAAGAAATGCAGTTTCTTCAGAGAAAGGCTACTAGACTACTATCTGGGGCATGTGGTGATAGGGGAGGAAATCAGTATGGATCCGGCTAAGGTTGAGGTGATCCGGAAACTCCCAGCGCCGTGCTGACACAGACTGTAGAGGGGGAGGAGCGGGTGATAGCATACGCGAGTCGAAAGCTGTTGCAAGCGGAAACGAATTACTCGGCAACCGAGAAGGAGTGTCTGGCAATCGTGTGGGCGATCAGGATGATGCGCTGCTATCTGGAGGGTTACAGGTTCGAGGTAGTAACGGATCACCTGGCGCTCAAGTGGCTGAACTCGATCTAGAGACCCACAGGAAGAATTGCTCGGTGGGCGCTGGAATTGCTACAATTCCAATTCGATGTTCAGTATCGGCGAGGAAAGCTGAACGTGGTGGCCGACGCCCTCTCGAGGCAGCCTCTTGAGGTCTGCCAACAGGCAGTGGCAGGCGAAACGACGTGCAAGTGGGTTGCGAAGATGCGGGTGAGGATCGCTCGAGAGCCGGAGACTATATGGAAGAGAACGACTATGTGGAAGAGAACAGGCAGCTGTACAGGAACCTGGGACATCGGACGGACGAAGAGGACTACATCCCGTGGAAGCTGTGCGTCCGCGTGGAGCAGCGAGGACGGGTGATGAAAGAGTGCCACGCTGCGCCCAGGGCCGGCCATCAAGGTGTGTGGAAAACGGTGGACCGGCTCGCCCAGCGCTACTACTGGTCTGGCATGTTTCGGGACGCTGCCAGGGTAGTCCGTGAGGTGCTGCGAGCCGTGCCAGATGTTAGCGAGGCAAGTGGCTGAGCCGATGGCGGTCCTATGCGCGGATTTTCGTGGGCCCTCTGCCTCGGACAAAGCATGGCAACACAATTCTGTTAGTATTCCATGATGCGTTCGCCAAATGGGTGAAACTCGTAGGTAGCAGATTTCGCGAACGGATCCTCGGCAGGTTCAGAGTGCCGAAGACCTTCGTATGTGACAATGGATTGCAATTCGCAAGGAGTTTCCGGACATTCATGGAGTCCCCAGGAGAATCCCACCGAGAGGACAAATCGCACGGTGAAGACGATGATAGCGAAATTCATTGAGGACCATCAAAGCTCGTGGGACGAGCGTGGGAAATAGCGCTGGCAGTAAACTCCAGTGTGGCGGACTCGACTGGGTTCAGCCCGTCGTTCCCGCTGTATGACGAGGTGACTCCGGGATCAGCGACTAAGGAGCTCAGCGCCCGGGAAAGGCAGGAGCGACTCCGAGAGATCTCGATCGCACACAGTAACTTGCAGAGTGGAGACCCACAATCGGGTCCCTGGTACTGCTTCGTCAGCACCGACTGTCCAACGCGGCTGAGGGCTTCGCTGCGAAACTGGCCTCGAAGTTTGACCCATACCGGATCGTCAAGTTTGTCTCCCCTCAATATCGTGCGGCTCGCAAGAGAGGGCGAGCGCAAGAGAAGGGTGGCCAGTGTGGCGCAACTGAATCCATTTTTCCGAGACGGAGGTGAAGACGACGAAGGGCTTACGAACCATGACAGACAAACGGACGGGGCGGACGAAGACCGGGGGGGCGACGAAACCGGTCGAAGTTTCGTGTGAGGTCCGAAGTCTTGACAGACACTAATTACTTGGAAATCCATGATGAATAAAATAACGGGTCGACCGTTCATTGCACGAGGGAGTTACGACGTATATTAATATTGTGTTTGCTTACAGAATGATGGACGACATTTTGCATATTGACAGCGACGATGAGAGGCGCGCATACTGTGTCAGTTGGGGAGGCGATCCTGTCTGAGGGCGGGTGCCCGCGGGCACCAGCAGCTGGGAGGCGATCTCGTCGAAGGACGAGCCAGACAGCGACAGCCGTCCGAGGATCGCATCCCCCGATCGCAAGGAGTCGGGGTAGCGCATCCCCAAGCACGCAGGGAGTGGACCGCGCCATCCACGAATGGCTAGCCGAGGTGGGACCGTGGGGTCCCGCGGGTCGGCATCCGCTACCACCCTGTGGTCGTGCACAGAGCACGTCGGACGGTGCTACCCGAGGTGCGGTTGCTGCGAACCCAGGAGGAGGCAGCGACCCAGGCGCGCCGGGAAAGGCGACAGCGACCACACACGCATGAGCGTTGCGGCAGGCACGAGATCGGCCTCGCGACCATCCCCGAGTCCTTGTAGGTGATCCCACGGGGCACTGTTTTGAGCAGCGAGGTGGTGCAGCTGTTCAAGAGGGAGGTGTCCCCCCCGGCCAGAGAGATTCCGGCGGACGCGTTTCCGGATCAACTCGGGAGAGATGTCGCTGAGCATTACCAGGATCGCGGGGGGTCCGCCGTTAAAATATGCTGCCGCTTCCTGGACTGAGGCGGAATCAACGAGGGATGGAGCGGCGCACGGATGGCGTCGGAGGACCCGCCAGGTGGGCGTGTCGCTGGAAGAAAGTGGTGGGGGGTGTAAGGCGGCGATGAAACCGCCACCTCACATTTACAACTATGATTTTTTAGTTTAAGTACCAGTTATAGAATGAATTGTTAGGGATAGGCGCAATGAAGCGCAGTTAGTCACAAGTTATTAGGTACGTTATTAGTTGTATTAGGTTTTAGTTATAAGTAGCTATAAGTAATTTAGTTTATATGGCTAGTTCAGGCGCAATGAAGCGCAGTTAGTCATAAGTTATTAGTTGTGTTATTAGTTGTATTAGGTTTTATTTATAAGTAGCTATAAGTAGTTTATATGGTTAGTTTAAGCGCAGTGAAGCGCAGTTAGTCATAAGTTTAATTTGTACTAGTAGTAAGTTTATGATGAAGACAAGGCGGCCCATGGCTCGTTATAGTTGAGTTCGGGTTAGGTGCCGCGCCGCCGGCATGGTCAGCAACGCAGCTGCAGTTGTCCGGCGAATTCGTCGCTTCGCGACGAAGCGACGATCGCAATGAGGGCGAGAGCAGCTGAGAGTTAGTCTGTGTCCAGAACCGGGAGCAAACGGTCGTGTGAAAAGGCGAAAGAGGAAAGTTTACAAGTGTTGAGAATAGAGTGAAGGAGACGGAGCGAGACACAGGCGAAAATAGAGAGAAGACTATGCGGGAAGAGGGAACGTTTGTGAGGAGACAGTAAGATAAATGAAATAAAGGAATTTGAGGCAACTCTTGCGTTTTTGTAATTTATCTAAACAGGTGGATACTGGCAATAGCATTAATTCTGAAAATAAAATCATGCTTATAAAACATAAAACATGTTGTAACATGGCGACCGTGACAAGTATCTCGATTCTTGCATGGGCCGAAATGTATAAACTACAATAATAGCAACAACAGCTAATCGTGTTTTATACTCTGTGTCTCTACAAAACAACAGCAGACGAAACAATTTCTATTACAATTAACCACGTTAAGAGCTGCACAGCGTCTGGCTGACTGGCTCGAATCCTCAGTTTGAAATTTTTTCGCACTGCAACAACAAAAACAACAATATCAAAATATAATAATTATACACCAATACAACAATATTCAAAGTGCACTTATCAATTAATTGAATTGAATTTGTGGCAGCGGTAGCAGCAGGAAACATGCTAACGAAAAACCCTTCGTTCGTTGCTAACTTATGAAAAACAACAAATGAAACCAAACAACACAGAACAACAATAGCCAGAAGCTTCATCCACCTTAGTGCCAGGCAGTTCTGCAAATATTGAGCAAAGGGACGCACCAACGATGGACCACGCCCATTCACAGTAGCTGAGTACCAGGCACGGCAACAACGAGGGACCACAAAGAGAAAACCCAAGCGCGGAGGGCGCATCAAGAAGTTAATTCAACAAAGGCGATTGGAAAAGGGACCTCCTCACAACATACACCAGTGAGGAGGACAGGAAAAAAGAATTGGAAAGAATAGATGACATCAACTTCAATATAACGCAAGCGGGCAGCAGAAATGCTTTTGCCTGGCTTGCGCTTAAAATAAGCACTATACTCAAGCTGAAGCACTTAATCGTGCAGCTTGGAAATACTAATCTCTGTTAGCCTTTTACTAAAAACACATGGTTGGACAATTAATTCGATACATAAAAAATGTCAGCCAACCATGTGTATTAACAAACTAAGCTATTCCATGTCTGTGGCGCTATGAAAATAGCTATATATACATACATATATTTATATAAATATATTATATACAAATATTTTCCCCTGTTTAGTCTTTTAAAGAAAAAAAAGAATTTGTAAAGGTACGTTTTCCCAGCTGGGGCATACTCAGCCTGTCCCAGGGTTACCTACAAGACAATTGATAGGATGCTGGGACGCACTACGATTGGGGACGGAAATACGGCAAGTCACGGCCGCTGGCGAAGCTGCTCTCGCCTGGGAGTAGCGCGACAGCGGTTGCTGCACCGGGCCGATCAACTTTGGCTGCGGCAGCAGGCTCGAACTTGCCCGCTGGTCTTACGCTCTGACGGACAAAACACAAACGTAGGGGATCTAGCGTTAAGAATTAGTTTTCCAAAAATTAAAACACAAATATTTCTTCTTTATTTCACTTATCTAACTCACGGTTCCTTGACCTACCTCCCGTGTATCCTTCCTGGTATATTATCCCTTGTCTTCTTCCGCTTGTCTCACTTTTCACTTTCTTTTCACTCTTTGGCGCCGATGCGCACTCACCTTCTCACAATTTGCTTAAGCCTCACTAATCCCTTTCGCGGTCGCACTCTGACAGCCCTACTCGCCCTTCGGCCGATCGCGCGCCGACCTCGGCAATGCAATTTATCGCTGCCGCTGCTATTCACCACGAAGCTCTCAATTTTCCGCGGCGCGCCTAGCTACATTGCCGATCATCGGCGCGCATACAAGGGGGTTCGCCTTCTTACTTAAACCTAATAAGGGCGGTCCCTCCATGGGCCGCCTCTGAGCTCCATTCCGCCTACACCTAATCTTCATAATTTATCTCCTAATCAAATCTCTTACTCACTATACTTATTTACTATACAAAATAAACTTATGACTAACTACTACTAAATGAGAGGCGGCAGATTTATCGCCGCCTTACAAATTTTACTAAATGTGATCAATTTCATGAAGCTTTGAGGAGAGGTATATATAAATTCCAGTTTATTTCAATTTTTTAAGCCTCAATAAAATCCCAAAATGGGTAGGCTCGGTAGCGACGATACACAATCTAAAGATAATACGTTCGATGTCATAAATTACGTTAAAATCATTGATCATACAAATGATATAAACGCTATTTTGATATTGTTGCTAATTATGACTATAGTATCAGTTTGTCAATTTCTATTGACACTTTTACATTAAACAAAATAAAATATTAACAAGTAAGAAAACTCTAGTCGAGACCGCTCGACTACGGTATACCCTGAACCCTGCGAAGATCCGCTATTCCAAGCATTCTTCATTTCTTTTATATACACATGCATATGTACGTTCATGACAAGCAAAACATACACACACACATACACAGGCGCACGCATACACAAGCGCAAGTCGTTGCGTCAGCTGTTCTTTGGCTGCTTTGCATGGCAATGTTATGGGAAATTAAATGTTTAATAACTTTTTTCTAGACGAACGATTTTGATCAAACTTGTTGGGCGTAATCATGTCATCCATATGTATGTATGTGCCAAAGCACAAGTCTCTAGTATTTGATATACGGGAGTTACAAATTTGAGGCGAAGGGGGCGTGGCACCCAAAATTTAACAAAAACCGAAATTGCGTAAGGCTTACATAACACTAAATGCAAAATTTGAAGACTCTAGCTAGAAAGATGATTTAGATAGAATTTTATAGCTTAATTTAGATTTTCGTTTTTAATCGATAACAATAAAACGATAAAAGTTATCGAATTTCTGAAACAAACTCGATCTTTTCGTGCTATACAGGAACCTACATAAAAAATTTCAAGTCTCTAGCTCTTTTAGGTTCTGAGAACGACGCGTTCTTACATACGGACAGACGGACAGACGGACAGACGGACGGACAGACGGACATGGCTATATCAACTCGGCTTGTCATCCTGATCAAGAATATATATACTTTATGGGGTCTGCCACGCCTCCTTCTGCCTGTTACATACATTTCAACAAAAACATTATACCCTGATTTCCCATTTTTAATGGGTTCAGGGTATAAAAAGCTGATACATGAGTAGGGCAAATAATTTAGACAATATTTAAAAAAATGTGTGCAAAATTTGATGAAATTTTGAACACAACCCCCAATTTCATAATATATTTAATAAAAATTTTACGTAAACATAAAGAATACATAAATATGAAACAGTTTGAGAACGAATACATAGCGAAATAGCGGAAAAGGCATTGGTACTAGGTACACTGCCATATGTTAGAGTAAGGTGTATTAATGAAAAGACCCAATTTTTAGGTATGGCAACTATATGGTAAGTTCGTTTACAACAATAAACAAGTAAGAAAACTCTAGTCGAGACCGCTCGACTAGGGTATACGGTAAACTCTGCAAAGAACCGCTATTCAGTGTATTCTCCGTTACTTTTAGATACATATGTATGTATATGTGTGCACAATACAAGCAACACACACACACACATAGGCGCCCACACACAAGCGAAAGTCGTTGCGTCAGCTGTTCTTCGGCTGCTATTTGTATGACAATGTTAGGGAAAATTAAATGTTTAATAACTTTTTTTTCTAGATGAACGATTTTGATCAAACTGGGCGTGATCATGTCATCCATATGTATGTATGTGCCAAAGCACAAGTCTCTAGTATTTGATATACGAGACTTACAAATTTGAGGCGAAGGGGGCGTGGCACTCAAAATTTAACAAAAATGGAACTTGCGTAAGGCTCAAATAACACTAAGTGAATTAAATAGAATTTTATAACTAAATAAAGATATCGGTTTTTAATCAATAACATTAAAACGATGATAGTTATCGATTATTTGAAGCAAACTCGATCTTTTCGTGCTATACAGGAACCTACATAAAAATTTCAAGTCTCTTAGCTCTTATATCTTCTAAGATCGACGCGTTCATACATACGGACAGACGGACAGACGGACGGACAGACGGACATGGCTATATCAACTCGGCTTGTCTCCCTGATCAAGAATATTTATACTTTATGGGGTCTGCCATGCCTCCCTTCTGTCTGTTATATACATTCACATTTCAACAAAAACATTATACCCATTTCCCATTTTCAATGGATTCAGGGTATAAAAATTTACAACAACGAAATTTCGAAAAAAAAAACGACGCATTTCGTAATAAATTTGAAAAATCATATGAATGCATCAACAAAGATGCAGTTATAAAAGTTGAAACATTAACAAACCATATAGATGTTATAATAAGCGAATACAATAATATCGGAACATTAGTTAATAAATACGAAATAAGATAACAGCGGTGCACAGGGAAAATGTTTAAGGGGTCCTAAAATCCCTAAACACTACATTAATATCTGTCGCTAAAAGACGACAGACAATTAAAAGATTTAGACGAATCAATACAATCAAGCGACTCACAATCTGCCAGTGATATAGAAGCACTGGAAGAGAGTACATGTGATTTGATTAAAAATAAAACAAGAAAAACACACAAAAATTGCACAAACAGAAGTAGAATTAATAAAATTGGCCACATCTCTAATACCAGTTTGATGGAAAGCCAGAGAATCTACAAAGTTTTATTGATTCACTGAATCTACTACAAAATTTGAAAGGCACATACAAGCGAATTGGCGTAAGCCTTATAAAAACAAAAATTAAAGGCCATACAAGAAACCTAATCAGTAATGAGGAAAAAGTTGCTGAAATCATTATTCAACTGGCGAAAGAAGTCAAAGGAGAATCTGTGAAGGTAATATCTGCTAAGTTCCTTAATCTTCAACAGAAGACCATGACAGTACACCCAAGAGGTGGAAAAACAGTTACACGGAAGTAACAGGACAGTCCAATACTGTACTGCACTTTCGAAAGCGCCAAAATGGCTATAACACAGGAAACCGAGGTAATTATATTAGTAAACAAGTAAGAACGTTGCAGTCGGACGCACCCGAAAGCGAAATACTATTTCACGTCCCAGCAGCCCCCCAGTGGCCGTAGACAAATAATTTTTGGCATGTGCATAGAGTGGGCGTTCAGGAATATAACTGTAAAGTTTGGATGCTTCCATTCGAAAAATGCGAAAATTACAGGGTATTTTTCTGTATGTCACGCCCCATTTGGGGCGTAACAATAATTTTTGGGGAATCGATAGAGGCCCCCCAGTAACTTAACATTCAATTTTGAAGCTTCTAGCACTAAAAACTGTGCGCGATATAAGCTGATATTAGTTGGCACGCCCCCTGTGGTCTTAGATATATCCGCCATAGCTTTTCGATTGTGGGATGTTAACCCGAGTATATATACCAAGTCTCAAGTATCTAGCATCAATAGTGCTAAAAATATAACAGAATTAATAAAATCACTATATTTTTAGAACCGGTTTGCCACGCCCCTAGTAGGCGTGGCCATAAATTTTTTTGGGCGATCCTTATAGGAGCGTAACAGTAACCCACGTGCCAAATTTGGGCGTTCTAGCTTTAAAACTGTAAAAGATACAGTTTGACCCGATTTGCCACGCCCCCAATAGCCGTAGACATATCCGCCATAGCTTTTTGATTTTGGGATGTCGACGTGAATGTTCAGTTAAAATCTCAACTCTCTAGTCCTTCCACAAGTAGTGTTTCTGAAATACAGGAAAATGCATTGTCCGATTTGCCACGCCCCTAGTGGGCGTATCGGGAAAGTCTTGGCACTTTATCTGACGAGGGTATACACGAGTATATATTTCGAATTTCAAGTCTCTAGATTCAATAGCGTGGAAATGGTTTGCGTTCATACGGACAGACGGACAGACTGACATCCGGACTTACAGCATGACGGACATTGCACAAAACCAATATACTATATCACTACGTGAAATAGTATAAAAATAACATTTTTGATCGATACGGGTGCTGGTTTTCAATAATAAAAGAAAATTCTGATGTCTTTCATGACATCAAAAGTAATAGAATTATAGACATTCGAGGCATAGGAGAAGGAGTAATCAAATCTAAAGGATTAGCCTCAATTGAACTCCAAACAGATAAATACATTATTCCATATGAATTTCATATACTTCATACAGATTTTGCAATCCCTTGCGATGGAATAATTGGATTAGACTTCATAAAAAAATTTAATTGCCAACTAGTTTACAATAGGTCCGAGGATTGGTTTGTAATCAGACCACAAAACATTACGCATTCTATCTATGTTCCATTAACATTCAGTTCTGGTACTAATTCAACACTTCTACCAGCAAGATCTCAAGTGATACGCAAAATAAAGTTGTCTTCAGCAGAGGATAACAATCAGGAAATTAAACCGGGTGTTTATGTAGCAAACACTATTGGCACAGCCCAAAATGCTTTTATCCGATTTCTAAATACAACAGATACATGCCAAATGGTAGGCATAAATAACTTAAAATTTGAATCACTTTCGAGCTACGAAGTAGTTCAAAATCCTAAAAATGATAGAAAGGAGACTGTAATTAATAAATTAAAGAAAAAATTCCCAGCATTATTTAAAAAAACAATTAGAACACATAAGAACGTTGCTGTCGGACGCAACCGACAGCGAAATACTATTTCACGACCCAGCAGTACACAGGGGCATCTATCACATTATATTTTTTAAAATTTAACCTTAAATCCCCACTTTCGCCGCTCAAATTGGCTGCAGACTAAGACTTTTCATTGGAGGTGGACAGACAGTTTCAATTAGGATCGAAGCTTAAAACCCTTACCTTAGCAATAACACGCACCTAAATCGAGAGAGAAGGCATCTCTCAAAATGAGAGGTGTGGCAACTCTGAAAATGTGATATAAGTTCGTTGGCGAGCGTAGAGGTGTGGGCTCGAACCCCGGTGCGGTCATGTTTATATTTTTGTTATATTTTCCTTATTTAGTTATTTTGTATTAATAAAATATTCTTTTCAAACATATATATATAATTTAACAAATCAAAAGACAAGGTCAAAGGTCACAAAGTCATTATGTGGCGCGTTATTGGCTCAGAAGCTGCAGATGTTTCAGTTTTGATTTGCCACGCCCCCAGTGGCCGTAGACAAATAATTTTTGGCATGTGCATAGAGTGGGCGTTCAGGAATATAACTGTAAAGTTTGGATGCTTACATTCGAAAAATGCGAAAATTACAGGGTATTTTTCTGTATGTCACGCCCCATTTGGGGCGTAACAATAATTTTTGGGGGAATCGATAGAGGCGCCCCAGTAACTTAACATTCAATTTTGAAGCTTCTAGCACTAAAACTGTGCGCGATATAAGCTGATATTAGTTGGCACGCCCCCTGTGGGCGTAGATATATCCGCCATAGCTTTTCGATTGTGGGATGTTAACCCGAGTATATATACTAAGTCTCAAGTCTCTAGCATCAATAGTGCTAAAAATATAACGAAATTAATAAAATCACTATATTTTCAGATCCGATTTGCCACGCCCCTAGTAGGCGTGGCCATAAAATTTTTTTGGTCGATCCTTATAGGATCGTAACAGTAACCCACGTGCCAAATTTGGGCGTTCTAGCTTTAAAACTTTAGAAGATACAGTTTGACCCGATTTGCCACGCCCCCAATGGGCGTAGATATATCCGCCATAGCTTTTTGATTTTGGGATGTCGACATGAGTGTTCAGTTAAAATCTCAACTCTCTAGCTCTTCTAGAAGTAGTGTTTCTGAGATACAGGAAAATGCATTTTCCGATTTGCCACGCCCCTAGTGGGCGTATCGGGAAAATCTTGACACTTTATCAGACGAGGGTATACCCGAGTATATATTTCAAATTTCAAGTGTCTAGCTTCAATAGCGTGGAAATGGTTTGCGTTCATACGGACAGACGGACAGACGGACGGACAGCAAGACGGACATTGCACAAACCCAATATACTATATCACTACGTGAAATAGTATAAAAATAGACAACATAACGTCTACAGCACACCACCACCAGACATTAGGTACCATTGAAAAAAGCCATAGAACATACAACGAATACATTCGTTCATATATATCAGTAGATAAAGCAGACTGGGACATATGGTAACAGTATTTCGTGTATTGTTTTAACACAACACCATCAGTAACTCATAATTATTGTCCATATGAACTACTATTTGGAAGGCAGAATAACCTACCAATACAATTTAATAGTGTAACTAGTATAGAACCTACATATAATAAAGAGGATTATTCTAAAGAGGTTAAGTTTAGACTAGAAAAGGCGTACAAAGAGCGCGAATACTTTTAGAAAAAAAAAAGTAAAACAAAAGAAATAAACGATAAGGAAGTATTAAATTTTAAAATAAATATTAGAGACCTAGTTTACTTAAAAAACGAGACAGGTCATAAATATTAGTATAAAAAACAACAATAAAAACAATAATATAATTATAAAGAATAAGAAAAATAGAGAAAAAAACAAGTAAGAAAACTCTAGTCGAGGCCGCTCGACTAGGGTATACCCTGAACCCTGCATTCTTCGTTTCTTTTATATACACATGCACGTACGTTCATTACAAGCAAAACATACACACACATACACAGGCGCAAGCACACACCAGCGCAAGTCGGGCGTCAGGCTTTTTTTTCCCTGCTGTTAGCATGGCAATGCTATGGGAAATTAAATGTTTAATAACTTTTTTTTCTAGACGAACGATTTTGATCAAACTTGTTGGGCGTGATCATGTCATCCATATGTATGTGTGTGCCAAAGCACAAGTCTCTAGTATTTGAAATACGGGACTTACAAATTTGAGGCGAAGGGGGCGTGGCATCCAAAATTTAACAAAAACGGAAATTGTATAAGGCTCACATAACACTAAGTGCAAATTTTGAAGACTCTAGCTATAAAGATGAATTATATAGATTTATATAACTGAGCATCGATTTCGTTTTTAATCGATAACATTAAAATTAAGACAGTTATCGATTTTTTTAACAAACTCGATCTTTTCGTGCTATACAGGAACCTACATAAAAAATTTCAAGTCTCTAGCTCTTATAGGTTCTGAGAACGACGCGTTCATACATACGGACAGACGGACGGACAGACGGACGGACAGCATTTAAATATTTGGGGAAATTTGGAGCCGGTATCCAAAATTAAACAAAAATCAAAATTAGATAAAATAAATATAAAAAAAAAAAACGTGGGAGATATAATTTTATAACTAACATTCGATATCGTTTTTGATCGATAACATTAAAACTAAAATAGTTATCGACTTTCTTTTAACAAACTCGATCTTTTCGTGCTATTCACGGACCTACATAAAAATATCAAGACTCTAGCTCTTAAAGTTTCTGAGAACGACGCGTTGATACATACGGACAGAGAGACGGACAGACGGACGGGCAGACGGACAGGGCTAGATCGACTCGGCTTGTCTCCCTGATCAAGAATATATATACTTTATGGGGTCTGCCACGCCTCCTTCTGCCTGTTACATACATTCATATTTCAACAAAAACATTATACCTTGAATTCCCATTTTCAATGGGTTCAGGGGTATAATATGAAAACCCATTCATTGATTGGCTTTGAGTGCATCTAATATCAATTTAAATATTAGGTGAAATTTTGAGCCGGTATCCAAAATTTAAGAAAAATAAAAACTACACAAAATTCATATAAAACTAACAAAAACAAGTTGGGTACTTTAGCTATAAAGACATGGGAGATATAACTTTATAACTAATATTCGATAACGTTCTTAACCGATAACATTAAAATTAAAATAGTTATCAACTTTTTCTTAACAAACTCGATCTTTTCTGAGATCGACGCGTTCCTACTATGGACAGACGTCTGCCACGCCTCCTTCTGCCTATTACACACATACACATTTCAACAAAAACATTATACCCCGATTTCCCATTTTCAATGGGTTCAGGGTATAAAAATAATAATAATAATAAAAATCGAATTAAACTAAAATTACCAAGTAAGAATGTTGCAGTCGAACGCAACCGAAAGCGAAATTCTATTTCAAGCCCCAGCAGCCCAAAATTTGAAATTTAACTTTAAATCCCCACTGTCGCCGCTCAAATTAGCTGCCGATTAAAACTTTTTATTGGAGGTGGCCAGACAGTTTCAATTAGGATCGAAGCTTAGAACCCTTACTTTAGCAAAAACACGCACATTCCAAATAAGATAGGTGGCAACTCTGAAAATGTGATATAAATTCGTTGGCGAGCGCAGAGGTGTGGGCTCGAACCCCGGTGCGGTCATGTTTTATTTATGTTATACTTTCATTACTTAGTTATTTTGTATTAATAAAATATTCTTTTCAAACATATATAGAGAATTTAACAAATCAAAAGACAAGGTCAAAGGTCACAAAGTCATTATGTGGCGCGTTATTGGCTCAGAAGCTGCAGATTTTTCAGTTTTGAATTGCCATGCCCCCAGTGGCCGTAGACAAATAATTTTTGGCATGTTCATAGACTGTGCGTTCAGGAAAACTGTAGGAAATATAAGCTAATATTAGTTGCCACGCCCCCTGTGGTCTTAGATATATCCGCCATAGCTTTTCGATTGTGGGATGTTAACCCGAGTATATATACCAAGTCTCAAGTATCTAGCATCAATAGTGCTAAAAATATAACAGAATTAGTAAAATCACTATATTTTTAGAACCGGTTTGCCACGCCCCTAGTAGGCGTGGCCATAAACTTTTTAGGCGATCTTTGTAGGATCATAGCAGTAATCAGCGTGTGAAATTTGAGCGTTATAGCTTTAAGACTTTAGAAGATACAGTTTGACCCGATTTGCCACGCCCCCAATAGGCGTAGATATATCCGCCATAGCTTTTTGATTTTGGGATGTCGACATGAGTGTTCAGTTAAAATCTCAACTCTCTAGCCCTTCTAGAAGTAGTGTTTCTGGGATACAGGAAAATTCATTTTCCGATTTGCCACGCCCCTAGTGGGCGTATCGGGTATACACGAGAGTATACACGAGTATATGTACATTTCAAATTTCAAGTGTCTAGCTTCAATAGCGTGGAAATGGTTTGCGTTCATACGGACAGACGGACAAATGGATTTTGCACAAAACCAATATACTATATCACTACGTGAAATAGTATAAAAGCGGTTCCAGATTTGAGAGTTAGTTTAACAGCAACCATATCGACATCATGAGATACTGAAAAATGAATGGTTCGGAGAGAGTATTCGATTTAACACCCTAATAAGACACCTCCACCGCTACGAGTGTGTCGATCATGTCTATGAACACTATTATAAACATTCGAGCTTAACGACGTTTCAGTCAGGGCGATGATATTAAAACGAACACTGAAAATACTAAAAAAAATCCTTCTGATTTTAAAACTCAGACCACGAACGTTTTCATATATTAAGAATATCTGTGAAAAAGGTTGAAATATTATTAGGTTTTTGGCACAATATTAGATGAAGAAGAAAACCCGGATACCGAACTTTGGCGTTGCAGATTGTTATGAAGAATTCAAATGGCACGTTGATTTTAGAATAAGCAATTTCACGAATTTATCTCTAACCAACGTGCAACAAATGTATGTCCCTGCTGAAATGACAAATAGTATTCACGAGAAACTGGGCCATTTAGTCACCGAAAAGTATTCGCAAATTTGAAAACATTATTGGTTTCCGTACATGGAGTCTTTCATCAATAATTACATTATTCTTCCGTCCTTACACAGCATTCCAAAAGTGCATCTGCCTTTCGTTGATAACCTAAGGTCTCCTTCTGTCTCTACGGTCCAAGAAAAAATATAGGCTGGTATTCACTGACCCTTTCACGAAATTTGTTATACCCTGCCGCTTCGACTCATTCTCGCGAGGTATGCCAGACTTTAAAGTCCCAGTATTTTGGGAATTACAGTAGACCTCGCCGAATTATTAGTGACCGAGGTACTTGCTTCACTTCTTCCGAATTCGGCAATTTACTGTACTGTAATAATGTAATTTATGTCCAAAATGCCACTGCCTCCCCCCGTGCAAATGGTCAGGTTGAGCGTGTCAACCGGGTGTTAGGGCCATGCTAGGAAAGCTAACTCTGTCCATTCCAGGACGAAATTTACAGCTTCTGTTCTCTTGTTCGGAGTCGAACAACGAGGAGTCGTTGTAGACGAATTAACCGAACAACTGGATGATAGGGTTCCTGAAGTCCACTCCTCTGTCGAAGATCTTCGTAAGATTTCACTGCAGTACATAGTCAAATCTCAAGAGTATAACCTATAATACTTTGCTAAGAATCATCCACCGGCAGTTACCTCTAAAGATTTTGTTGTCATCAAAAATGTGGACACCTCGGTCGGCACTAATAAGAAACGTTATATATAAGAAACTACCAAATGACTGGTATGTCATCCGGGGCGTTGACGTTGGAGCTGACGTATGACGGTGTGTTAGAAGCCGTTAAACTTAAGTTGTGGCCTATGCCTATCTTAAGTATTATCCCCAGTATTACCCTTAATTATGAATCGAGGTCGATACCTCTGTCAGGCCGAGTTGTAAAGTATTTGTTTTAATGTTTTATGTTAAGCCTTAATTTATATATCGATAAGTAGTTTTAATCAACGCTGTAGTATTTTGAATGTCTATCGAGATGCGACGCTGAATCAGCTGAGAATGATTCTCTCGCTTGAGATGGCATGTGTCTGCTCGATAGGAGAAATAATAATCGCAATAAATAAGTATAATCAACATTGATTGATCGTGATAATACATTTTATTTAATTTAATTTTTTTAAATTTAATTTGCTTTAATATTTTTTTATTTACATTCATAAAATTTAGATTTTTATTTTGTTTGACCTTAATTAAATTTTATTTTATTTGGTTTAATTTTTATTTGATTTAATTTAAATTTTATTTTGTTTAATTTTATATACAAATTTTGCTTTTATTTAATTTAATCTAATTTTATTTTTTTCAATTTAATTTAGATTTTTATTTTATATGACCTAAATTAAGTTTTCTTTTACTTATTCTAATTTTTGTATACCCTGAACCCATTGAAAATGGGAAATCAAAGTTTAATGTTTTTTTTTTTTAAATGTATGTAACAGGGAGAAGGAGTCCTTTCCGACCCCATAAAGTATATATATTCTTGATCAGGGAGTTAATACTGCCATGTCCGTCTACCCGTATGTATGAAAGCGTCGATCTCATAACCTATAAGAGCTAGAGACTTTTACATTTTTTATGTAGCTTCCTGTATAGCACGAAAGTATGTTCAAAAAAATCGATAACTGTCTTAATTTTAATGTTATCGATTAAAAACAGAAGTCGACACTCTGTTATATAATTCTATATAATTCACCTTTCGAGCTAGAGTCTTAAAATGTTGCTTTTAGTGTTATGTAAGGCTTATACAATTTCGGTTTTTCTTAAATTTTGGATGCCACGACCCTTCTCCTCAAATTTGCAAAACACGTACAGTACATTTCAAGTACTAGAGACTTGTGCTTTGGCTCATACACACATATGAATAACATGGTCATTTAATTTCACATACCATTGGCATACATTTAGCAGCACAATCACGGTTGACGCAGCGACTTGCGCTTGTACGTACGTGTTGCTTGTAATGAACATACATATAAATATGTGTTGTGTTTTGGCTATTAGTCCTTCCATTTTTTTTTTTTTGATTTATATTTATATAATATTCAATATAATATAGTATACATAATATTGAAGATGCTGACTTGTCGCCAAGATGACAAGTTTGATTGGTTGGTAGACCTGGGTGCCTGAGTTACCCGTTGATCTAGTCGTTGATCACCTGTTGATCAATTTCGACAAAATATTGGTCGCCAAATTGACCAAGTGTTTTTGATGGTATTACCAAAGGGTCACCAAATGTGTTGCTATTAGTACTTGGTACAGAACCAAGACTAGGTATTTGTTTATGGTTTGAGTTGAAGCCTCTACTACAGAACCAGTGACTACGGTCATCGCAGTTAGTACTTGAACCAGGTAGACAACTAAGATGAGTAGAATAAATAAACAGCAAAAGCTTTTTATTAAGCTTGATGAAGTTGCCAAAGCGCATGTAAGATGAATGCATAGTGCTACTCGATGTGCTGTGTTCCGTTATTATCGTATTTTAGTTACGAATGGTACATTTGTTGATAATTTTTTGATTCCTTGGTAGGTCACCACTGGAATAGGGATTACGTTATACAATTCCAGCTTCTGTATATTAGTGGTAGTGTTATCTTGAGCACAAAGTGTCTGTCTACGATGGCTCCTTCGGCTTGCATCATTGAGTTAAAGTACACCACCATTGATGCTAGGAATTTCTTGGCCTTCTTTTTAGATGATCCTTCATCTGTTCTGGGTTCTCGAAGTTTAACTGGTGATAGTCACAGGAGATTAATTGTGTTGTGTCGAACACCTGTGAGCACCTTGATTATTTCTGTTTGCATTCGCTGAAGATTTGCTGTCATCAATGTTAGTTGCTTTAAATTTAGTAGTTAGGCCCATGGAGGGGATTTAAGTTTACTAGTATTAGGTTGTAAGTAGCGTTAAAGTTAGTAGTTAGGCCAATGAAGGGCTTTAAGTTCACTTTTATTAGTCTGTAAGTAGCGTCATGTAAGTTCACGACCACAACGAAAGCGATCGCCCGAAGGGCACGAATTACCAGTAGGAGATGTTTACTGGTGTCATACGGTACATGTGTATGTACTTTGCTGCCTTGCGGCGATATATGTATGTATATATACATGTGTGTGAATATGTACGTATGTGCATATATGTATTTTATACATATATGCAGAACCCTCTTGAAATGAAGAACGTCTGATCAGTTTCAATGTTAGTTCTCTACTGATTTATTTCT
>JAEIGN010000100.1:0-29472 GCA_018903745.1 Drosophila repleta | reverse complement strand
ATGAAGACGAAGCTGAAGACAAATTGCTTGCGTTGCGAGTAGAATTGGTTGCGAATTTGTTATGTTAGTCGCAGTGGATTTCTCATCAGATGACGACCTGCTGATTGAGCAAAGTTTATTTTTTAAGTTAAATCGAAAAAAAGTAAATGAAAAAATGCATCCTATCAATTTGGGAAGAAAAGAGTTTCATCATTTGTTTGATGAGCTGCGCCAAGATGAGAAAAATTTGTTGAATGTACTAGAATGAAAATTAGCACATTTGATTACATTCTACAACAAATTGAACCACTGATTATTAAAAATTGGACTAATTTTAATAAAACACCAATTGTGTGTGCATAAAGGCTAATCGTCACGTTAAGATAAAATATATTTAGTTTTATTCGTTATAATTCAATTCTTATAAGTACTATCTAAAACTTAATTTGTAAATGTAATAATATTTCCTGTTGTAACATAAGTATTAGGTTCCTGTGGAGATAAAGCATTATCAGAAAATTGATTTGGTGATGGAGATTCAAGTAGACTCGGTGATGGTACAGATATATAAGAAGCTTGGTTTTGAAGATTTTGTAAATTAAAGGGGCGACCCATGTTGTACGCATAATTATAGACCGACTTTTGCATTTCCATCCTCCACAAAAGCTTTGTTTGCGGATCCATTTTTTCACGTGTGGCAATAGACTCACAAAAAAAAAAGCCATGTCTTCATCGTCGGCTGGAATCTTGTTTTTGGTCTTCTGTTCTAACAGCTCTAACTTCTTTTTTCTATGCTGAGCATTTCCCCTTCAATGTTATTATGACGCCGTTTTAGATTCCTATGAGGTTGACGTGGGGTGGACGTTTGCACTTCAAACGTACTCATGTCGCTTTCTTCCTCATATTATGGCGCCTCTATATCTAAACTATTAATATCTTCGCCGATTTCATCATTTCATCATTATTTTGGCGACATAAATTTCCAGAAGACTGGCGGCACTTTATTTGGTAATTTATAAACATCATGGACTCGAAATGACTCCATTGAGACCCCATCTCGTTGACCGAATGAGGTCCACCGTCGCCAGAACGGTCCGGTGGACATGTGAAGCTTTATGGACAGTTTTGCAGCCTATACATATGGCTGTGCCCACAGAACAAAAACTAAAAAAAGTTGCGGATCAGTATTGGAATCTTTGGCAATTCCCAAATAGTGTTGGATCTATTGACGGAAAGCACACACGTCTAAAATGCCCAGCGAATTCAGGATCAATGTTTTATAATTATAAAAAATTTTTCTCAATAGTGCTGCAGGCAGTTGCTGACGCAGAGTGTAAATTTGTAACTATCGAAGTTGGTGGTTACGGACGTCAGAGTGATGGTGGAACTTTTGCTTCCTCATCGATTTACACAATGAAAAATTCTGGAGACTTGAACTTTCCGAAGGATTCCAATTTGCCCAATACCACAATATCTATGCCACACGTACTGCTTGCAGATGAAGCTTATCCGCTTTTGGACTGGGTTCTTCGACCATATGCCAGAAGAAATTTAGCGCGAAGGTGTGTGGAATGTGCATTTGGCATAATTAACTGCAAATGGAGAATATTATGGAAGCCAATTGAAACGACACAATCTAACGCAGAAATTATTGTTTAAGTAATTTGTATACTGCATAATACAATGTTAGATTTAGAAAATGTGGACACGCACATGACAGAGGGAGACAAATTTATAAACAACACAAACCAAAAAAAAATATATTGGAAAGTTCAAAGAAACGAGGTCAATTAATTAGAGACACGTTCCGTAATTATGTTTGCAGCCATAGAAATGCTGATAGTATTTAAATTTTCTGTTTTATTATTATTATTTCGTTTTAATTAAAATTAATAAAAATTACTGACCTACATCAACACTACTTACTTACATCAACATTTAACTCGTTTGAAATTTCGTTCCAATTTTGGTCTATTATTTGCCTATTGTGGTACAGTTTGTTCTGCTGGTTCCATAAGCAGCTTTTTTGAATACTGGTGCAATTAAATCTTCATTAAATGCAGACATTTTCACAGAACGTACGCGTCTTTCAAATCGCAAATAACAAATGAATTTACACGTGCTCGGCGCGAAATCATACACAAAATAAACAAAGAAACAAAGCAACAACAGAAAACAGCAAGCGATTCGTCTTCAAAATCAGTACTCTAGCTTTTGAAGCTGATTGCTTGCGTTTCGTCTTCATATTCGTCTTCGTCACGGCGTGCACTATGCTTGCAGCCTTATTGCCTGGACAAGGATGAGTGAGGCAATGAGACCCACATTTAGTATTGCTCCGACGGCGAACCATAATTTGGGCGATCCAGCATTATCGGTCTCTTCCTTCACCTCTTGGATGGAGTGTAATTTTTCGTTACTCATTCGGTGTAGTAGTGGGATACTCAGAATCGAGTCATGCCCGATGATCCTTAGAAGTGGAGACCTTACGATGCCGTGAATTTTATCCATTGCCTTTCGCTCGTTTACAACTTCGGTTCCGTTGACGATAGCTATCCGTTCGAACGTTATTAAGTGTGTTCCCTTTGCGATTACTTCGGGGCTATCATCTGTGCGTACGCGGGCAGTCGCCTCGTTGATGATGCTCATGCTGTGATCGACGGGCATTACTTCCTTTAGGTGACTGGGTTGAGTATGACATTGATCCATGCTTCCCGCGTAGAGTAATGTCGCGCAATAATGACATTTTCTTGGGTTGCTCTGTGCGCCCTGTTGTGCTCGCTATTTTTTATTTCCAACTGCTCGCTTTTAACCGTTATGTCTTGTACGAGATTTTTACAAAACCGAAATTTTATAGAAGGAAAATGAGCAATTAGTTCGTGTTGGAAGCTTGCTAATGTGGGGAGGTTACAATGGATCGCGTTCACGACCTCCGTATTTACAATTTCTTTAAGAGTTTCTAAAAAGCTGCTCTTAGCGGTAAAGTTAATCAGTTGGCCAGTTTTATTGCGGAATAAAACCATGATGCGTTTCAACGGGCATTGAGATTTTGTCTGGACAATGCATCTTCTACAAAATTTTCTTTGCCAGGCTTGTAGCAAACTTTGGCGTTGTATTGGTCGATGTAGGCTTTTCCATCTTTTTATACCCTGAACCCATTGAAAATGGGAAATCAGGGTATAATGGTTTTGTGAAAATGTATGTAACAGGCAGAAGGAGGCGTGGCAGACCCCATTCTTGATCAGGGAGAGAAGCCGTTCACAGCGAACTTTCACTGACCTTTACGGTCGAGGTCACGGACAAACCATTAAACTGCTTCAGAAACCAGGTCGTTCTGGAAGAAGCTCGCTATTTTTTATTTCCAACTGCTCGCTTTTAACCGTTATGTCTTGTACGAGATTTTTACAAAAACTGAAATTTTATAGAAGGAAAATGAGCAATTAGTTCGTGTTGGAAGCTTGCTAATGTGGGGAGGTTACAATGGATCGCGTTCACGACCTCCGTATTTACAACTTCTTTAAGAGTTTCTAAAAAGCTGCTCTTAGCGGTAAAGTTGATCAGGTGGCGAGTTTTGTTGCGGAAAAAAACCATGATGCGTTTCAACGGGAAACGTGCTTCTTCCAGAACGATCTGGTTTCTGAAGCAGTTTAATGGTTTGTCCGTGGCCTCGACCGTGTAGGTCAGTGAAAGTTCGCTGTAAACGGTTGCAGCGTCTGATTGATTTGTAGGGCATTGTCTGGACAATGCATCTGCTACAAAATTTTCTTTGCCAGGCAAACTTTGGCGTTGTATTAGTCGATGTAGGCTTTCCATCTTTTATACCCTGAACCCATTGAAAATGGGAAATCAGGGTATAATGGTTTTGTGAAAATGTATGTAACAGGCAGAAGGAGGCGTGGCAGACCCCATTCTTGATCAGGGAGAGAAGCCGAGTCGATTTAGCCCCTGTCCGTCTGTCTGTCTGTCCGTCTGTCCGTCTGTCCGTATGTTTGAACGCGTCGATCTCAGAAGATATAAGAGCTAGAGACTTCAATTTTTTTTTGGAAGTTCGTGTATATGACGATTCGATCGAGTTTTGTTTCAAATATTCGATAACTATCATCGTTTTAATGTTATCGATTAAAAACCGATATCTTCATTTAGTTATAAAATTCTATTTAATTCGATTTAGCCCTGTCCCTTTGTCCGTCCGTCTGTCTGTCTGTCCGCCTGTCTGTCTGTCCGTCTGTCCGTCCGTCCGTCTGTCCGTATGTTTGAGCGCGTCGATCTAAGAAGATATAAGAGCTAGAGACTTCAAATTTTTTTGGAAGTTCGTGTATATCGCGATTCGATCGAGTTTATTTCAAATATTCGATAACTATAATCGTTTTAATGTTATCGATTAAAAACCGATATCTTCATTTAGTTATAAAATTCTATCTAATTTATTTTTCTAGCTGGAGTCTTCAAATTTTGCATTTAGTGTTATTTGAGCCTTCTGCAATTTCGGTTTTGTTAAATTTTCGACTAGAGCACTCTTACTTGTTATTTTTGCATTGGTATTTTTGTCTGCTACTGCAAAGATGAGAGGCTGGTGGTCAGTGAAAATGTTAATTTCTCTGGAGCCATATAGGTAGTTTTGCAATTTAGCTAAAGCCCATACGATAGCTAGCAACTCCCTTTCGTTGGTTGCGTAGTTCAGTTCTGCACTTTTTAGTGTACGAGAAATCATGGTAATTGATCTGCCCTCTCGGGATAGTACTGCGCCAATTCCGTTTGCTGAGGCGTCAGAGGTTAGGTCAAGATACTCTACGTTTTCTTTAAAAAAGTTGGTTTTCTTCTGGCTCACCCTCATATTGGCTTCAATCAGGTAATTGAGTACCGTGTCAATGTGCCTGACATGGTCTACTTCGTTTTTTGAGAAAACTATGACATCATCTACGTAGACGTAACAAATTTTCCCAATATGCTCCCTTAGAACATCATCGATTGCCCTTTGGAAGATGCTGCCAGCATTATTAAGACCAAATGGCAGTCGGCAGAATTCATATTTGCCACCGCAAACAGAGTGGAAAATCGAAAAACAAATATTTAAATAAATTTAATTTATTGGACAGTTCGGCGCGGAGAGGCTGGCAGCGTGCGTGCGGTGCATACGAACGAAAGAAAGCGAATAGAATTGTCGCTCGCGACAGTTGCACTGCCGAATACAATTGTGCGCTTGCATGTTAGCTTACATTCTAAGAGAATTCATGCTTAACTCTAATACTTCACTTTAAGTCTCTTAACTAATATTTGCGTATACTCTTACACTAACTTAAGCTATGATTCAACACCGGCCACCTTGAAGGGATCGCCTTCAACCTACTGGTAGCCGGGCCAGTTTCGCTATTGGGCGCTTCACGATGCCCATGCTGGTCTTAACGCCTACGACCCTGATTCGCCCGTCGCCTCCTGGAGTTACCTCCACGACTCTGCCTGTTGTCCACCGCTGGGGAGGCATGTTGTCCTCGTGGATCAGGACGAGATCCCCAACTGTGACGTTGTCGTGCGCCTCCTGCCACTTCCCTCGCTGCTGCAGACTGTGGATGTAGTCCCTCGACCACGCTTGCCAGAAGCGCTGTCTGAGCGTGGACAGCAGCTGCCACCTGTGACAAAACGAAGTTCCTCTGCTTTGTCTCTCCTGCTCGAATCCTTGCGGCAGCGAACGAAGCGGCTGTCCTATGAGGAAGTGGCCTGGGGTAAGCGCCTCTCCGTCGCTGGGATCGCTGCCTAGTGGCGTTAGAGGTCTGGATTTGAGGATGGCCTCCACGTCTGCCAGATGCCCTCGGACCTCGCTCTCCGTCAGCGACGCGCTGCCTATTTGGCGCATGAGGAGATGCTTGGCTGACTTCACCGCCGCCTCCCACAGTCCTCCGAAGTGCGGCGCTCTCGGAGGGATGAACGTCCACTCCATCCCTCGTTCCGCTGCGTACAGCTGCAGCTTGCTTTGCTGGCGGTTGAAGGCGTCTTGCAGCTCCTTGAGTTGGTTGTTCGCCCCCACGAAATTCGTCGCATTGTCCGAGTATAGCCGGACGGGAATGCCACGTCGCGCGATGAAGCTGTTCAAAGTACATAAGAACGAGTTAGTGGACAAGTCGGCTACAAGTTCCAAATGAACAGCCTTCGCAGCAAAACAAACAAACACGGCAATATACATTTTAATTGGGGCTCGTCCTCTAATCCTCAGCGAGACGTTGACTGGACCACAAAAATCTACCCCACAAACATTAAATGGCCGAACCGCGGCAAATCGGTCGGCCGGCAAATTTCCCATGATTTGCTCCATTAACTTCGGTTTATACCTGAAACAATGGACGCATTTCCGAATTATCTGAGTGCATTCCCGTCGAGCATTCACGAGCCACATCCTCTGCCTGAGTAAAGCGATCATCGTCTTTGCTCCTGCGTGACAATTGCCGATGTGCAACTCTTTCAAGTACAGTTGCACAAACAAACAATTTTTCGGCATGAGGACAGGGAATTTCGCGTCATAATCTAGCGGTGCATTCACTAGTCTGCCTCCTACTCGTATTAACGAAACTCGCCTTCCAGACTCTTCTGATTCATCAATAAATGGAGTCAGTGATTGCAAACTTGGGTGCACCGTTTTACCTTTTTTTAAATTTTCATATTCCACCTTGAATTCTGCTCGCTGAACTAGTTCCAGCAGTTTTAGAAAAGCGAAATTTAATTCCCTTGGTCCTAGTTCGACAGTTCGTATTTCTTGTTTCGACATTGAAACGCGACCAATTTGCGACATGACGAAAACCGGGACACAAATTCAGGTAACCAACTTGAGCTGCTAAGTAAGCAGACAAGTGCTGACTTTTTGACCTCACTCTCTTTTAACTCCTTCGGTATCTCAAAGTGTTCATTGTGAGGCCATTCTTTTTCATCGTCGCAAAGAAATGGAGGGCCTTCGAACCAAATCGACTGTAATATTTCTTGAACGTCACACCCTCTCGACGCCAAATCAGCTGGATTGCTTGATGTTGGTACATGCCTCCAAGATACTTTAGGTGACATCTCTTGGATGCCTGCAACTCGATTGGCTACGAATGTTGCTAATAACGAAGGGGAAGTATTAATCCAATGTAGTGTGATTTCTGAATCAGTCCAGAAATTCACACTCTCGATTCGACATCGATCCAACATGTGCTTTATGGAGGACCACAGTTGCGCTAACATATAAGCCGCACACAGTTCAAGTCTAGGAATGGACTTGGGTTTGAGTGGAGCGACTTTTGCCTTTGCCGTTAGCAACCGGCAGACGGTGTTGGTACCATCGTTAGCCCGAACGTAGATGCAGCAGCCGTAAGCTTGACTGGATGCGTCCGCAAATCCGTGCACTTGTATGCTTGCATTGGAGCTGGCGTGAGCGTATCTGGGGACTTGAACTCTATCTAGTTCTAGAAGATTCTCCTTGAACTTATCCCATCTGCTATGTAGTTCCATGGGAAGTGTATCATCCCACGGTAACTGCATGCGCCACAGCTCCTGAAGCAGAATTCTTGCCCGTATGCTAATTGGGCACAACAAGCCAAGTGGGTCAAACATGCGTGCAGCCACTGACAGAATATTGCGCTTGGTGGGACTTAACTGGGTAAAGCTATCGTCCAAGTGATACTGGAAAGTATCCAATCTTGGTGTCCACCTCATGCCAAGCGTTTTAGTCGAATCGGCATCATTGAAACTTAGAAGTTTCTCATTTCCGCCTTCTTCTACAAAATGTGGATGGTTTGAAAACCACTTTGCCAATTGAAAACCGCCCGATTCGAGAATTTCGGGCACTTGTTTCCATATCTTTTTTAACGTTTCGATGTCGTCAGCTCCCGTAAGCATATCATCGACGTAGAAATCGTTACAAATGATTTCTGAACCAAGAGCGTCGGTGTCCCTATGACTCAAACCCAGCTCCTGCAAACATCTGATGGCCAAAAACGGTGCGGACGCAGTTCCATAAGTCACCGTGTTTAATTGATAAACTTGAAGCTCATCTGATGGATTTTCACGCCAAACAATTAGCTGAAATCGTCGATCGTCATGGGATATGCTCACTTGACGATACATCTTTTTGATATCTGCCGTGAGGGCATATCGGCTCAGACGGAACCTTAGAAGCGACAAAATAAGATCCCTCTGAATAGTAGGACCCACCATGAGCAATTCATTCAGAGAGTGTGACGATGTAGTCTTACACGACGCGTCAAACACTACTCGAAGCTTAGTGGAACTACTTTCAGGTCTCAGGACGCACTGGTGTGGAATGACGTAGTGTGGTCCTGGTGGAACTGTTGTACCTAACAGAGACATGTGACCCAGGTCGAGATACTCGTTCATAAAACTCATGTACATTTCTTTAAGTTCCAAATCCTTGGAAACTCTACGCTCTAATGCGAGAAACCGTCTTCTCGCTGTTTCAAAGGAAGAGCCCAACACTTGCGGATCAGTCTTAAAAGGCAAGCTAACCTCAAACCGTCCTGTCGAGAGTTGATGAACACTGTCTTTAAATTTTTTCTCACACGCAAGGTGCTCTGCAGAATACCTTGTCAATTCGTTTATCTCTGGGATAGCTTCCAGCTCCCAGAATCTATCTACCAGAGCTTCCAGCCTATCATCGTTCGTAGGACTCATCACGGCGCAGCAAACAGGGCTTTGGGTATGCATCTTCTTGCATCGCCCGGACGCTACCCAACCGAACAGTGTCTTTTGCAGCAATGGACCGTTTTCTGCCAATCGAATTTGTCCAGTGCACAATAGGTCGAAAAATGAGTCAGCTCCCAGCAGCAGATCAATTCGCTGGGGTTTATGGAATTCCGGGTCAGCCAACTCTATGCTTGACGGAATCTTCCACCGACGAATGGGAAGATCATAGTCAGGTTGTCTAAAATGATGAGCCGATACCCGCGATGACACTACTGTCGATACTTCGCTTTTCGCTACCAGACTCGACTGTCCCACCGATGTTACGGTCAAGGACTTGCTCTTGCGTTGGAGCCGCAAGGCTTGAGCCAGACTTTCTGTCATAAAATTTACCTGAGAACCGGAGTCTAACAGCGCTCGAGCACTTTGATTCTGACCAAATCTGTCTTTCACAGTTACAAGTGCCGTTGCCAGGAGCACCTGATCGACTTCGCTAACCACGTGATTTACTTGGGCAGGATAAGCGGACACTTGCTGCTCTGCGGCTGCGTATTTATGCAGGAGAGTATTATGTGGGCGAGAACATACCCTACACTTTGACGCAGTGCAGCTGGAAACTCTGTGTCCCGAGTACAAACAATTAATACAAAGTTGACTGGATTTCACGAAATTGAATCTTTCGTCAACTGGCAATGCTGTGAACCTCTGGCAGTTTCCAATTATATGGTTGGCACTGCAAAAGTTGCATTTGGGTTCCATTTCTTTCTCGACATTCATGCATGCAAATGACGACTTTTTTGCATATTTCATGTCGGATTTCTGCTTCATTCTGGACTTTGAACTTTCTTCAGCAGATAAGTGCTGATATCGCCTGTTCAAAGCCATAACGCAATCGGCCCATTTTGGCAATTTATTATAGTCCAATCTTCCTCATTCCCAACTGACATTAGCGAATCGAAAATTGCCGATACCGAGTCCACCATTGTTCTAATTCCAAGTGCCGTTGGTTTGGACATCGGCTCAATGTCGAACAACTGGGCGAGAGTGTCGAAGAAAATCAGACATTTGTTGTCGTGTATTCGACTCAAACTCTCTAATGCCTTTGGGTAATTAGCATCAGACCTGGAAGGCTCTGATGGTCTCCAACGCCTCATCCGATAAGCACGAAATCAAATGATTGAATTTCTCAATATTTGATAGCGAGCGATCGGAGTCTACTAAACTATTGAACAGACCAATAAATTGTCTGTATTCCGAGTGCTTACCAGTGAACTTGGGCAACTTAAGTTTGGGTAAGTAAGAGTGGTGAGAGAGTGGAGGCACGGTTTCAGAAGCCTGGTACGCACTAAGGGCAGACATATATGACGATCGAGCCAAAATGCACTTTTCCTCAAGCGTTGCGCGGCTAGTATTGTCAGGATCTATCGAATCAATCTCTGACTGAAGATCCATAGCCTTCGAAATGTATGAGTTGAGGATATCTAGCCGGCATTGAATTTCAAATTTACTTGGAGTCACCATTTTATTTATGAGTGAACTCCGTTGTCTCTCGATATCGCTCTCTACTTTTTCCAATTTAACGAATAGTTGACTTAAACGATCACTAAAGCAAGCTCCTGCGTCAACCAGGTCGGTTTCATTAGGATCTCTTTTTTGTGCCATATTAAATTTATTTATTTTTTTGTTCTATTTGAATGTACAGAAGTGTACTATTTTAATTTTTTTTTTTTTTTTTTTAATTCGGACCTATTCGACTGCACGTAAGTGTACGGTCAATAGTCAGCTGACCAGCAAAAAACAACAAGAAACTGACTGCGCAGACCCTTCAAATAGTTTAAATACCAGCTGCACCAAATGCAAGCGCAAGCACAAATTGACAGTTGATAAGCAACAACACGTACGTATGTATGTAACCACCAAAGCGAATTTACCAACAACAACTAAAAGGGCTTGCAGTTAATTAGCATACGCATGTGTATGTATGTATGTTGCTAGTGCTTATCTAGGTATAGGCAGATAAAACGATGCGGTCAACCAACTATAACAACAACAGCGTACGTATGTATGTATGTCGGTATAAGCACCGTTGACACCAACGCAAACCGAAATTCACAAACTGTATGTATGTACAGCGACCCGCGCTTTTTCTTATGTGCCAATTTGGAAAAGAACGCGAGAGCAAAGGTAAGAAAAAAACCACCACCGAATAACCGTCGATCAAAGCGAACAGCAGAACGCAAGAGAACAGCAAGTGCACATATGTATGTATGTATGTATATATGTATGCGCAGTTATAAGCCACATCAAATTTTGCGAATAATTAATAAATAATTAAATGAATAATGCACGAGTTAATTTCAATGTATTTATTATTGCTGTTTGCTTCGACTATTCACTACCGAATAACACAATTATTAAATCAGTGCCGAAACGAATATCACTTGTGCCAACAATTTAGGTTATTTTGGGTCTTTTAAGTGCGACTGCATACAAGTATGTATGGATGTATGTGGTTACATATAACTGCACTGATTTCTATGCACCGATTCGTTTTGGCACTGTTACCTGGTCATCAGAAGAGTCGCTCATTGGCTCAATTCTGGGCATTGGTTTCAATTCCGCGCTGATAATGGTCCACCTCCAGAATCCTCTAGATCCAGCTCGAAAAAGGGCAGCTCCAAAAAGTTATGCTGCTTCAACCGAAACCAACACACACGCACACCAAGCCTCGAAATGTCTAATAATTAGACCGACAACCGCGAAGAAAAGTCCCTGCCAATGGAAAATCGAAAAACAAATATTTAAATAAATTTAATTTATTGGACAGTTCGGCGCGGAGAGGCTGGCAGCGTGCGTGCGGTGCATACGAACGAAAGAAAGCGAATAGAATTGTCGCTCGCGACAGCTGCACTGCCGAATACAATTGTGCGCTTGCATGTTAGCTTACATTCTAAGAGAATTCATGCTTAACTCTAATACTTCAAGTCTCTTAACTAATATTTGCGTATACTCTTACACTAACTTAAGCTATGATTCAACACAGAGAATGCGGTGTTTTTCGCGGTAATGCAAGGTATATTTGGTGATACCTTGACTTTAGATCAAGGGTGGTGAAGTATTTAGAGTTTCCCAGGTTCGCATAGAATTATGGGAATGCTGGGCATTGGGTAACGGTCAGGTATAGTCTTCTCGTTCAGGTTTCTGAAGTCGATGACTAATCTTTTATTTGAGTTACCATAGGCGTCTGTGCCTTTTTTGTCAACAACCAACGTTGGGCTGTTGTAAAAGTGACCTTGATAGTCTAATGATGCCGTCTTTTAGTAATTGCTTGAGTTCATTGTTTATGAATTCAGACACGAACATTAGACTTGGGTAACTTCTGGCATATATTGGCTCGTTGTCAACCGTGCGGATTGTGGCGGTGACAGAGGTGTTGAAAGGGAGTGCTTCTTCTGTTGTTGAAAAGGCCTTTTTCCTCTTAAGTATCATGTTCCTGAACTCCTTTTGACAGAGCGTAGTTCATATCTCTGTCAACAGGAGTCGTTTACATCGGTGAAATTTACATCAGTGCACTTCTGGTATTGAATCTCTTCAGAAGTATGTAAAGCAGCGGGGAAAACCGTCACCTCACATTATAATTTGTAGTTATAAAGTTGTCAATTAGTAGTTATTAAGCTGTTTAATCATTAGTTATTAGAGTTTTTAGCTTAAGGGTCGAATATGTGGAGTTGTTAGTTTAAGCGCAATGGAGCGCGGTTAGCTATAAGGGTTATTAGTTTGTATTTGTTAGTGATAAGTGAGTCATAAGTTTGATTTATAATAATTCTAAGTTCATACAATTAGATGTAGGCGCAATGAAGCGTCTGAAAAAACCTACCTTTACAAGTGGCGCCCGAGCAGGGACCCTGGGACGTAGGGGAGTGTGGTACATGGGCGGCATAAAGCCCCGTATCGTGTGCCCAAATAAATACGCGCAGACATACGCGCATATTCGACCCAGAACTCTGGAATTTCTGGTGTGTAGTTTGACCGAATTGGCGTGCCAATTGCGGGTGGGCATAAGAGACGTAAGTAAAACGGGCGGGGGAAGAGGTGCCGAAAATCTCGGCAGTGAGCGATCGAGCTAGCGCTCATAAGTTGGGAAGCAGAACAGTGGAATAGGAGGAGAAAGAAAAGACGGTCGACGCGTGTGAATGCACTCGAGCCCAGCAACGAAGGGCGAGCGCAAAGAGAAAGAGAGCGAGAGAGTGAAGCCGTGGCCAAGCGAGCGACAGCAGCCAGCCACACACACGCACACACACAGAAGTGACGAGACAAGCGAAGACACGCTTGTGATCGGCGTGCGAGGGAGAGCGCTGTCGGTGCCGTCGGCTGATAGCGGTGCGTGTGTCGGAGAGCGAGAGGCTGACCGTTGGTCGAGACCACGCAAACTAGTGGGGAAATTTCGGTGCGCGGTTGCTCGAAATTTGTACAGTGAGTGTGGGGAACAGTGGGCCGAGGGCCACGGTAAAGTGAGTGAAATAGAAATAAATAAAATCAAATCAAAATATGAATAAATAAAAGTTTAAATAAATGAAATTAAATAAAGATAAATAATAGATTAAATAAAATTGAAATAAATGAAAATTGAAATAAATGAAATTAAATAAAGATAAATGACAAATTAAATAAAATTTAAATAAATAAAATTTAAAAAAAAATTAATAAATAAATAAAATTAAATAAAGTAAAATAAAAATTTAAGTAAATAAAAAAAATGTTTTTAAATAAAATTAAATAAAGACAATTAAATAAAAATAAATAAAGTGAAAATAAAATTTTTTAATAAATAAAAATTCTCACTAACACTACCATGGATCCGAGCGAATGTCAGAATCCGGGGGTGGCGTCCGTTGGGTGTACCTAAGGCGGAAAGAGGAGTTGATGTCTGTGGCCCAACAGTTCGGGCTAGAGAAGAACGGTCGGGTAGAGGAGCTGCGCAGACGCTTAGCTAGCTTCATCCAAGGCGGTGGGCATTCCGCAGAGGTCTGGGCCCGGCTAGCCGAGTTAGAATCCCTAGATGCCAGGGCGCTGGAGCCCAGTCTAGGAAGTGCCGTGTCGGGACTTGGGCATCAATCTTGCCGTAAGTCCGAACCGGACTTAAGAAAATCACAGCTGTATGGACATATCCCGGCCCCGACATTCGGTCCGAGGGCCCCGGGGGCAACGATGTGCCCGAGATTCGGATTAACGATGCGCGAGGGGAGCCCGAGGTCGCGATGTTGTACGTTAAATAAGCATATGACCATCGTCAGTTAGAGTATTACACTCATATACACAGTGGCACTTTGTCGCTGTGTTTACGTAACGCATTCCGCACATAAGCCGTCATATGATCCGGCTATATGTGGACGGGCCTGCAGCGTGAGATCTGCAGCATAAGCATTTATGCGTTTATGTATATGCCGTCTGCATATACATACATATGTACATATGCTACGCTCTCCCATTCTGTCGCTGCTCTCAGCGGCAGAACTCTTTATGTATTTTTTATGTATTTAGGCTAAGCTTATTCAAAACCGAAAATAAAGAATTATTCGAAAACCAAAAGCCAAAGCGAGCAGAAGCTCGAGTGTTATTATTTAAACTCAGTGCAGTGATTACATGGCGACCGTGACAAGTGTCACAAACACATATTTTGAAATAATTGCAACATTAAAATAAAGCTCTTAAATTGGCAATATACAACACACTGAGTGATGCAGACAACCTAAAAACCTCCAAACACTATACGGCTGTGGCGTATTCGAAAACAACAACCATCAGTTTGTGGAATCGATCAAAAAACAAGATATGCTGAAAGTTTTCGAGGTTGATGCATGGAACAAGGCTGGCTTCTAGACCTAAACAATACCAACCTTTGGTCTAGTCAACGCGACCTTACTCTTATTACCATCAGTTTGTGGAATCGAAAAAAAAAACAACAACAACAACAAATATGGAACACACAACAAATATGGACAACTGAATCAAACAAAATCAATGAATCAATGGACTGCCCTGGACCATTAGAGACTGCGCACTGTAGATACACGTGCTGCAGACGGACCAGCTCCGGCTCCCCAACAGCCTGTGCGACCAGCACCGGCCCCGCCAGCGCGACAAGCTGTGCCCATGTGACCGACAGCGCTACAAAGAGCGCCCAACGTAAATAAACTAGAATATTATTTAAGAAATTGTTTCCACATTTAATATCTTAAGACATAAAATTGTTTATTTTAAGAAATGAAATTGTATATTTTAAGACATTTTATGTTAAATCGAGCGGAACCTTTTCTGCCCGATAGATGTATGGCCTGTAAAGCCATACAAACAATTAGACAGGAGTCACTGCGTTGACAAACTAGGGATTAACCAGCTACATCTCTCCATGTCATGTTAAACATTAAACAATTGATAAATTCTGTAATAACTTTATTACAACATAATTAAAATTTAGATTTTCAAAAATATTTTTCTTATACAAAAAAAATTTTATTTGCAATTAACAAAAAAAAAAATATCAATAATAAAAAAAATTTTTTTTTATCACGAAACGTTTCATTATTTCTTTATAAATCAGAAAAAAATGATTTCAAATTCAATTTCAAAAGTTGACCTAGCACAAGATTTTGTAGAAACCATAATCATGATAGACCATAATTCAAAAGTCGCGGACTCAACCGCAAATGTCATCAACAATGTTGAATCAACTTCTCCAGATTTGAAATTCATAACAATTTTAATTGTTATAATAGTTGTTTTGCTTCTGGCAAATACATTAACCAAATTATATAAGCTGCATAATAGATGCATTAAGAAAAAATATTTGAGCCGAGCACAGGAGTTTGATAAGATATAAAGAATATAACCAATTTGTAGGCTGGTTGGTTCGTTTACAACAATAAAAAAAAAACACTTGGTGTTACTACTATATTGATGTTGCGCTTAAAACGCTAAGATCTCCATTTTTCCACTAAGAAATGGAATGGAGTGCGTTAGTGAATACCATTAATGATTTCAAAGACAAATTCGTGAAATCATACAAATGTATCAATTCTGATAAAATAATAAAAACAGAAACAGTGATACATCATTTGCGCATTTTAACAGATCAATATAATAATATAGTAACAACAGTAAATCAGGTGTATGAAAAATTGACATATGAACACAAATGTCAATGTCAAAAAACAATCAAATCACTCCGTGAAAAATTACAAAATATCAGCATTAGAAGGAGTGTTGATATAACAATCCCTGAAAATATCAACGAACTAGTTGAATTTGACGAAAACCAACTACAAGATTTGGATGAGTCCAAACCTGTAATAAATTCGGATAGCGAAAGCGATACTGAGAAACTATTGGAAGAAAATATAGAAACAATGGCTAATCAGACCGCTTTGGACAGGGAATATGTGAAGCAGGTTTCCTCTTCAGTACCCGAATTCGACGGTAAAAAACTAACATTAAATCGGTTCATAACAGCATTGAACCTTGTAGATAGAACCAAAGGCGATCAGGAGGATATAGCAGTAGAGGTTGTAAAGTCAAAAATAATTGGCACAATCTTGTATAAGGTACAAAACGAGACCACTATATCTGGAATAATAAATAAGCTTAAAGAAAACGTAAAAGGAGAATCTCCCGACGTAATAAAAGCTAAATTATTGAATATAAAACAAAAAGGCAAAACTGCCACCCAGTACGCAACTGAAATAGACAATTTGCGAAAACAACTGGAGGCAGCCTTTATTGATGACGGCCTAGACCCAAACAATGCAGAGAAATTCTCCACAAACGAGTCTGTTTCTGCAATGATTAAGAATTGTGAGCATGAGAAACTGAAAATAATACTGGAAGCTGGAAACTTCGTTACTTTCAATGATGTAATGAGTAAATATATTCATTGCAGCACAGAAATGACTGGAAGTACAAGTACAGTATTATTTCAGCGAGGCCGCAATAGTAGGGGCGGTGGTTACTATTCCCACAGAGGAAGAGGCAATGGCCGAGGTAACTACCACCCTAATAACAATTCCAACAATTATGGAAATAACAACAGAGGTGGTCGAGGTTATAACAGAGGTAGGAATAATTCCAACCGAGGCAATAACCAAAACGCGAACAACCATAACAATAGCAACAACTATAATGTCCGTCTCGCCCAAAGTAATTCGGGAAACTCCCAAACCCCTCCAGATACACAAGGTTAAATAGTAAAATATATACTGTCAACTTAAGTCTCAACAATTTTGTATCATTCAAAAATGTTGCAACAAATAAAAAAATAATATTCTTAATAGATACAGGTGCAGATATTTCAATTATAAAGGAAAATTCTGATGTCTTTCACGACATCCAAGCAAATAGAATCATAGATATTCGAGGTATAGGAGAAGGAGTAATTAAATCTAAAGGATTAGCCTCAATTGAACTCCAAACAGATAAATACATTATTCCATATAAATTTCATATACTTCAAGCGGATTTCGCAATTCCTTGCGATGGAATAATCGGATTAGATTTTATAAAAAAATACAATTGTCAATTAGATTACAATAGTTCAGATGATTGGTTTATAATTAGACCACAAAATTTAACGTATCCTATCTATGTTCCAATAACGTTTAGTTCTGGTACTAATTCCACACTTCTACCAGCAAGATCACAAGTAATACGTAAAATTCAGTTGTCTTCAACAGAAGAAAACATTTTAATTCCAAATCAGGAAATTAAACCGGGTGTCTATGTTGCAAATACGATTGTAACAGCCCATAATGCTTTTGTCCGATTCCTAAATACTACAGATACATGTCAAACTGTAGGCATAAATAACTTAAAATTCGAAGCACTTTCGAACTACGAAGTAGTTCAAAATCTCAATAATAATAGAACAGAAACCGTGATTAGCAAGTTAAGGAAAAATTTTCCAACACTATTCAAAAAACCACTCGAGGAAATATGCACCCTGTATAGTGATGTGTTCGGACTTGAATCCGAACCAATCACAACAAACAATTTCTATAAACAACAGTTAAGACTTAAAGATGACGAGCCAGTATATGTAAAAAATTATCGATGTGCGCATAGCCAAATAGAAGAAATCCAGCATCAAGTTGGAAAGTTAATTGAACAAAAAATTGTTGAACCGTCTGTATCACCCTATAATAGCCCACTCTTATTAGTACCAAAGAAAGCCATTCCAGGCACTAAAGATAAAAGATGGCGATTAGTAATCGACTATCGTCAAATAAACAAAAAATTGCTGTCAGATAAATTTCCACTCCCCAGAATTGATGATATTCTTGATCAATTGGGTCGAGCTAAATATTTTTCATGCCTTGACTTAATGTCAGGTTTCCATCAAATCGAGCTTGAGGAAAACTCAAGAAATATAACGTCTTTTTCAACAAGCAATGGTACCTATCGCTTCACGCGATTACCATTTGGCTTAAAAATAGCGCCAAATTCATTTCAGAGAATGATGACAATAGCATTTTCAGGCCTAGAGCCTACACAAGCTTTTCTTTATATGGATGATCTAATCGTTATTGGTTGTTCTGAACAACATATGATTAAAAATCTAACAGATGTTTTCAAACTTTGTAGAAAACACAATCTCAAACTACATCCAGAAAAATGTTCATTCTTCATGCACGAGGTGACGTTTTTAGGTCACAGATGCACAGATAAGGGAATACTCCCTGATGATAAAAAATTTGATGTTATCAATAACTATCCAGTCCCTACGGACGCAGATAGCGCTAGAAGATTCGTTGCATTTTGCAATTACTATAGACGATTTATAAAAAACTTCGCCGAATATTCACGGCACATAACTAGATTATGTAAAAAGAATGTCCCATTTGAATGGACCGCTGAATGTGAGAAAGCATTCCAATACCTTAAAAAGGCACTTGTTCAACCAAATCTATTGCAGTACCCAGATTTTAACAAAGAATTTTGTATAATCACAGATGCAAGCAAACAAGCATGTGGAGCAGTTTTAACTCAAAACTATAATGGACTCCAACTCCCAGTTGCATATGCATCAAGAGCATTCACTAAAGGTGAAAGCAATAAGAGTACTACAGAACAAGAACTAGCAGCAATACATTGGGCAATAACACATTTTCGACCATATATATATGGCAAACACTTTACAGTTAAAACAGATCACAGACCCTTAACATATTTATTTTCTATGGTAAATCCAAGTTCAAAATTAACACGCATGCGACTCGAACTGGAAGAGTATGATTTTACAGTTGAGTATCTGAGAGGTAAAGACAATTTTGTGGCAGATGCTTTATCAAGGATAACAATATCCGATCTCATTGATTTGAATAGAAAAGTCCTGAAAGTCACTACCAGGCACCAAAGTAGACAAAAGAATTTCTGCGCAGAAAATAAACAAGAACTATTGCCAAGGCAAAGTCTTGAAAAAGCTTCTAAGCCCAACGTATACGAAGTCATCACAAATGACGAGGTACGTAAAGTAGTGACCTTGCGAATAACAGATTCCACATGTTTACTGAAACATGGAAGAAAAATTATTGCAAGAATTAATGTTAGCGATTTGTACTCCAATGGAATTCTCGATTTAGGTCAGTTTTTCCAAAGGCTTGAATGGCAAGCCGGTGTATTTAAAATCAGCCAACTAAAAGTGGCACCGAGCGAAAAGATCTTTGAATCAATTTCAATAGATACTTTCAAAAATATGGGCAATAATAATTTAAAATCATTAAGAGTAGCGCTACTCAAGCCGGTGACCCTCATCCAAGTTGATGAAGAAAAAGAAGCTATACTGTCTACATTCCATGACGATCCAATTCAAGGAGGTCATACAGGAATTAATAAAACAATTGCGAAAATAAAGAGACAATATTATTGGAAAAACATGACTAAACATGTAAAAGAATACATTAATAAATGTCCAAAATGCCTGACGTCGAAAACGACGAAGCATACAAGAGCACCTATGATAATAACCGAGACTCCACAATATGCTTTTGACAGAGTGATAGTAGACACAATTGGTCCACTACCACGTTCGGAAAATGGGAATGAAGTATTTAGTAGCAATTCCTATTCCAAATAAGAGCGCAACAACTGTCGCAAAAGCCATATTCGAATCTTTTATTCTGAAGTACGGTCCAATGAAGACGTTCATTACGGACATGGGAACAGAATATAAAAATTCAATCATTACTGACTTGTGCAAATATTTAAAAATAGATAACATAACATCTACAGCACACCACCACCAGACATTAGGTACCATTGAAAGAAGTCATAGGACATTCAATGAGTACATTCGTTCATATATTTCAGTAGATAAAACTGATTGGGACATATGGTTACAGTATTTCGTGTATTGTTTCAACACAACACCATCAGTAACTCATAATTATTGTCCATATGAACTAGTATTTGGTAGACAAAACACCCTACCAATACAATTTAATAGCTTAAACACTATAGAACCTATATATAATATAGAAGATTACTCTAAGGAAGTTAAATTTAGATTAGAAAACGCGTATAAGAGAGCTCGAATATTATTAGAAAAACATAAAGCTAAGCAAAAAGAAATAAATGATAGGAAAGTATTAGATTTTAAAATAGAAATAGGAGACCAAGTTTACTTAAAGAATGAAACAGGTCATAAATTAGAATCATCTTATATAGGACCCTTTGAAGTAATTAGCATAGAAAAGAATAATAATATAATAATAAAGAATAAAAAAAATAAAGAGCAAAATGTTCATAAAGATAGGTTAAAAAAGATAAATGCGTAAAAAAAAAAAAAAAAAAAATAAATAAGTATATATATATATATATATATATATATATATATATATATATATATATATATATACAATTTGTTTTAACATTTGAAAATAAATAAAAGAAAAAAAAATTTTTTTTAATTAAATACAACATAATAAATAATTATATAAAAATAAAATAACATTAGTAACTATTTTTATATTAAATAACTACATTATATTACGTTATTTTTTAAAAAGGGGAGGTGTAGCATGTTGTACGTTAAATAAGCATATGACCATCGTCAGTTAGAGTATTACACTCATATACACAGTGGCACTTTGTCGCTGTGTTTACGTAACGCATCCGCACATAAGCCGTCATATGATCCGGCTATATGTGGACGGGCCTGCAGCGTGAGATCTGCAGCATAAGCATTTATGCGTTTATGTATATGCCGTCTGCATATACATACATATGTACATATGCTACGCTCTCCCATTCTGTCGCTGCTCTCAGCGGCAGAACTCTTTTATGTATACATTATGTATTTAGGCTAAGCTTATTCAAAACCGAAAATAAAGAATGATTCGAAAACCAAAAGCCAAAGCGAGCAGAAGCTCGAGTGTTATTATTTAAACTCAGTGCAGTGATTAGTCTTGATTAAATTTTTTTTTTTTTTTTTCTTTATCCCCATATTATTTGGGCGCGGGGGGTATTAGGGGGGGGGGGGGGGGGGGGGGGGGGCCTGCCCTTAAAGGATTACTTGTTAGATAAGGTTTTACTATGCCCCTTCCCAACTTCTTTTCTACTAAGGGGTTTTTTAGAGGTTAATAAAAAAAGGCTTCTTGTTATTTTCTTTAATGTGCGGCGCCAAAATTTTTCTTCTCTCTCTCCTAGCGCACTGTTGGCTGCGGAATATAAATGCGAGGGGGGGGAGGGGAGAGTGTGGGAGGGGAGGCGGGGAGGGGGGCCGAAAACGGGGCCCGACTCAGGCTTGTGTCGACTGGGTCAATCCGCCGGAGACGCGACCGAACAACCCTTTCCGGTCTCAGCCGACGGTGCAACGGTCAGGCGAGCCGAGGGTCGGAAATTCGATGTAGACCGTCGCGAGGCTGGCCGAAGCCACGCATCGGATGATGGTTCCAGAGAACCGAGCTGGTTGTGACGCGCGGCGAGTGTGTTTTCGGTGTTCGCAGCCAAGTCACTTTGCGCGAGAATGTCCTAACGAGCGGGTGGTCTTTTGCCAACGATGCGGGAAAGTAGGGGTCGACACGCGAGACTGCTGTAGCTAGACAGACTCGGGAAACGGGCAAGGGCGTCCCCCGCAGGGAAGGGGCGACGCCAACCGATCGTAGGAGAGCCGCGTGAACGTCTGTTGGTCGTGAAGGAAGGCCGGATCGTAGCGCGCGTTAGGATCGCCGGTCGTGAGGTAGACGCTACGTTCGACACAGGGGCTAGCCGCAGTTTCATGAGCGGAGACTGCGTGCGGAGGAAGGCGATCGCGAGAAGGGTGGAGAAGGTGCGCTCGCGCATCAGGTTGGCGGATGGGTCGTCGTTAGACGTGAGGAAGCTGATGAGCGTGCTAGTGGATCTCGCCGGCAGGGCCGTGCAGATAGCACTGCTCATTATGCCGACCATGTTGGACCAGGTCATCCTAGGGATGGATTTCTTTGCCGCTATGGGGACGACCGTACGCTGTGGAGGCGCCGAGCTCCACGTGAGGACTGAGGCGGCGACATCGGGGAAGGGGTTGCCATCCATCTCCAAGGATACTTCGTTAGGGGTGCCCCGAGAAAAAGACGGGAGACACCTGCACGACGACCAAGGAGGGGGAAGCCAAGACCCATGGTGACGCCGCCGAGGATCGAATGCAGTGGTGGGGAGATGACCGACAAAGCGGAAATAGTAACGGGCCAGGCGATGAACGAGCACTTGCCCGAGGTAGGAAGGGCCGAGTGCGAAGACGAGAACGAGGTTGAGCCGGAATGGCCGGCCGATCTAGAGAGTCGGATCAAGAGATTCCTCGAGGACGAACTGGCGCTGTTCGAACAACTCGAAGGGGTGTCCCACGTCGGTGAACATAGCATCCGGATGAAGGATGATAGGCCTCTGAAGCAGAGGTATTATCCCAAGAATCCCGCTATGCAGAAAGTGATTGACGAGCAGGTGGAGGAGCTGCTTCGAATTGGAGCAATTGAGCCGTCTAGGAGTCCGCACAACGCGCCAATAGTCTTGGTGATGAAGAAGACAGGGGAATGGCGCATGTGCATCGACTACCGGCAATTGAACGCTCATTCGATACCCGACGCTTATCTAGTCCCTCGGATCAATTCCATCCTTGAGAGGTTGCGTCACGCGCGTGTCATCTCGACGCTAGACCTAAAGAGCGGCTATTGGCAAATACCTATGGCGGCGGACAGTAGGGAATGCACGGCGTTCACTGTGCCAGGGTGGGGCTTGTTACAATGGCGGGTGATGCCATTTGGGATGCACTCGGCCGGGGCAACGTTTCAGAGGGCGCTCGACAAGGTCATAGGGCCGGAGATGGAGCCGTACGCGTTTGCATACCTAGACGATATTGTGGTGATAGGCGCCGATAAAGAGCAGCATATAGCGAACTTGAGGGAGGTGTTTCGGAGGTTGAGAGCAGCCAACCTCAAAGTTAATCGCAAGAAATACAGGCGTTTCGTACCGGACTTCGCATCCCTGGTGCAGCCGATGACGTCACTCCTGAAGAAAGGCGTCAAGTGGAAGTGGGACCAAGAACAGGAGGAGGCGCTCCAGAAGCTCAAGGACAAACTGACGACCGCGCCCGTCTTGGCATGCCCAGACTTCTCCTCTAAGTTTGTGTTGCAGACCGACGCCAGTGATTATGGTCTGGGCGCCGTGCTGACACAGACGGTAGAGGGGGAAGAGCGGGTGATAGCATACGCGAGTCGAAGGCTGTTGCGAGCGGAGGCGAATTACTCGGCAACCGAGAAGGAGTGTCTGGCCATCGTGTGGGCGATCAGGATGATGCGCTGCTACCTGGAGGGTTACAGGTTCGAGGTGGTAACGGATCAGCTGGCGCTCAAGTGGCTAAACTCGATCGAGAGCCCCATAGGAAGAATTGCTCGGTTGGCGCTGGAATTCGATGTTCAGTATCGGCGCGGGAAGCTGAACGTGGTGGCCCATGCCCTCTCGAGGCAGCCTCATGAGGTCTGCCAACAGGCAGTCGCTGGCGGAACAACGTGTAGGTGGATCGCGAAGATGCGGGAGAGGATCGCTCGAGAGCCCGAGAAGTTCGCCGATTATGTGGAGGAGAACGGACAGCTGTACAGGAACCTGGGGCATCGGACGGACGAAGAGGACTACATCCCGTGGAAGCTGTGCGTCCCCGTGGAGCAGCGAAGATGGGTGATGCAAGAGTGCCACGGCGCCCCCACGGCCGGTCATCAAGGCGTGCGGAAGACGGCATGCCGGCTCGCCCAGCGCTACTACTGGCCCGGCATGTTTCGGGACGCCGCCAAGTACGTAAGGTGCTGCGAGCCGTGCCAGAAGTTCAAGAGCGAACAGCGACGACCGGCAGGTCAGATGTTGACAAGGCAAGTGGCTAAGCCGATGGCGGTACTCTGCGCAGATTTCGTGGGTCCTCTGCCTCGGTCGAAGCATGGGAACACAATGCTATTAGTGTTCCATGATGCGTTCGCCAAATGGGTGGAACTCGTACCCCTGAGGAGGGCGACGGCCGCGACTCTGCAGGCAGCATTCCGCGAACGAATCCTTGGTCGGTTCGGGGTACCGAAAACGTTCGTGTGTGACAATGGAGTGAAGTTCGCGAGCAGGAGTTTCCGGTCATGTATGGAATCGCTGGGGGTAACCCAGCAGTATACGGCAGCGTATTGCCCCCAGGAGAATCCGACGGAGAGGACAAATCGCACGGTGAAAACAATGATAGCGCTATTCATCGAGGGTCATCAAAGCTTGTGGAACGAGCTGCTGCCTGAGATAGCGCTGGCGGTAAATTCCAGTGTGGCGGACTCGACTGGCTTCAGCCCGTCATTCCTGATGTTGGGGCGGGAACCACGCTTGCCGGCCGCGCTATGTGACGAGGTGACCCCGGGATCAGCAACCAAGGAGCTCAGCGCCCAGGAAAGGCAGGATCGACAGCGAGAGATCTTCTCGACCGCATGCAGTAACTTGCAGAAGGCGTCGAGGGACCAGGGGCGGTACTATAATCTTCGTAGGCGAGAGTGGAGACCCACAACCGGGTCCCTGGTACTGCTTCGTCAGCACCAACTGTCCAACGCGACCGAGGGTTTCGCTGCAAAACTGGCCCCGAAGTTTGACGGCCCTTACCGGATCGTTAAATTTGTTTCCCCCAATATCGTGCGACTCGCGAGGGAGGGCGAGCGCAGGAGAAGGGTGGCCTACGAAACATGACGGACAAGCAGACGGGGAGGGCGACGAAACCGTTCGAAGTTTCGCGTGAGGTCCGAGGTCTTGACAGACGCCAATCACATGGATGTCCATGATGATTGAAATAACGGATCACCCGTTCATTACATAAGGGAGTTACGGCGTGTACTAATAGTGTGTTTGCTTACAGGAAGAAGATGGACGACGTGTTGATCATCAACAGCGACGACGAGGGGTTCATCCACTACGTCGGCATGGAGGAGGCCATGGGGAACCCACAGATTAACGTATCCTCCGTGAGTAGGGAGGCAACCCCGCCGAAGGACGGGCCGAGCGGCAGCCGTCCCCAGCAGCCATCCCCCATCAACTGGGAAGAAATCTTCACGGGGGAGGAGCCCAGTGTACGCTCCGCGAGCTGGGAGTCGCACGCAGGGGCGCATGTCTCCCGATGGGGGAGAGGCGAGTCGGTCGAGGGACGTGCCGCCCGAGGTCTAACAACGAGCGCACTCAGGGGCCCCTATCCTCGGTCCCCCGGGATGGGGACCCCGCCATCCATGAATGGCTGGCCGGGGTGGACCGATGGGCGAGAAGGGATAGCGGGCTCCCTCGGGTCAGCGTCCGCTACCGTCCCGGAGTCGACCACAATATGAGGCGCGCAGCACCGACAGGGGAGCGATTGCTGCGTGGTTCCAGACAGAGGCGCAGCCCCAGGCACGCCATGAGAGGCGACGGCGGTCCCCTTCAAGTGGTCCCGAAGGGCACCCTCCTGAGCAGCGAGGTGGTGCGGTTGCTCAAGGCGGAAATCTCCACGCACCAGGAGAGGTTTAGGCGGACGCGTTTCCGGATCGACGCGGGCGGCTTGTCCATAAGCGTCACTAGGATCGTCGGGGAGCCGCCGTGAAGGTGTGTTGCCGTTTTACGAACTGAGGCGCGTCGCGGCGAGACGGGTCGGGGGCGCGACCAGGAAGACGCACTACTCGATGAAAAGGGGGGGAAGGCGGCGGGGAAAACCGCTACCTCACATTATAATTTGTAGTTATTAAGTTGTCTAATTAGTAGTTTTAATTGTAGTTATTAAGCTGTTTAATCATTAGTTATTAGAGTTTTTAGCTATAAGGGTCGAATATGTGGAGTTGTTATTTTAAGCGCAATGGAGCGCGGTTAGCTTAAGGTTATGTTTGTATTTGTCAGTGATAAGTTAGTCATAAGTTTGATTTATAATAGTTCTAAGTTCATCCGATTAGATGTAAGCGCAATGAAGCGCCGAAGCGGCCCATGGAGGGCCCGCTACAAGTAATTTCAGAATTAGGCGCCGCGCTGCCGGCAGGTCAGCAGCGCAGCTGCAATTGTCGCGTCGCATTTGTCGCCTCGCGACGAAACGACGATCGCGATGAGAGCGAGGGCGGGTTAGAGCAGTGGTCAGTCTGTGTCGGGAACCGAGAGCAAGCGGTCGAAAGTAAAAGTGAAAGACAAGTGAAAAGGAAAGTGTTGGCAGAAAGAAAAGGAGGAGTGAGGCATAGACTGGGGAAATCAAATTGAGATCGTTGCAAAAAAGGGAAAAGGAAGTAAGTGGAGAAAAATTAACGATAAATCCAATAAAGAAATTTGAGGCGCCCTTTTTTTTTTTTTAAAAATTTAAAGGCGGGGGGGTAGTAAAACCGCCCCCCCCCCCCCCCCCCTTTTTCCCATTTTTATACTATTTCACGTAGTGATATAGTATATTGGTTTTGTGCAATGTCCGTCATGCTGTTCGTCCGTCTGTCCGTCTGTCCGTCCGTCCGTCTGTCCGTCTGTCCGTATGAACGCAAAACCATTTCCACGCTATTGAAGCTAGGGACTTGAAATTTGAAATATATACTCGTGTACCCTCGTCTGACAAAGTGTCAAGATTTTCCTCGACGACATTCTAGAAGAGCTAGAGGAATTTTATTTATTAAAAAACTCTTTTGTCAACCCCAAAAAAAAAAAACTTGGGGAGATATTATCACGCCCCTTGGGGGCGTGGCAAATCGGGTCAAACTGTATCTTCTACAGTTTTAAAGCTAGAACGCCCAAATTTGGCACGTGGGTTACTGTTACGATCTTATAAGGGATCGCCTTTTATGGCCACGCCTACTAGGGCGTGGCAAATCGGATCTGAATATATAGTGATTTTACTAGTTTCGTTATATTTTGAGCACTATTGATGCTAGAGACTTGAGACTTGGTATATATACTGGGTTAACATCCCACAATCGAAAGCTATGGCGGATATATCTACGCCCTCAGGGGGCGTGGCAACTAATATCAGCTTATAGCTCCCACAGTTTTAGTGCTAGAAGCTTCAAAATTGAATGTTAAGTTACTGGGGGCCTCCTCTATCGATTTCCCCAAAATCCAAAATATTGGTACGCCCCAAAAGGGGCGTGACATACAAAAAATACCGTGTAATTTTCGCATTTTTCGAATGTAAGCATCTAAACTTTACAGTTATATTCCTGAACGCCCACTCTATGCACATGCAAAAATTATTTGTCTACAGCCACTGGGGGCTGGAAAATCAAAACTGAAACATCTGCAGCTTTTGAGCCAATAACGCGCCACATAATGACTTTGTGACCTTTGACCTTGCCTTTTGATTTGTCAAATTATATATATATATGTTTGAAAAGAATATTTTATTAATACAAAATAACTAAATAAAGGAAAATATAACAAAATATCAACAAGACCGCCCTGGGTTCCAACCTCCTTTCTCTATTCTCCCCAACGAACTTAATTAAATTTTTCAACCTTCTCTTTTTTTTTTTTTTTTGATATTTAATTTCTTTTTTTGGAAAGGTTTTGATTCTAATTTTTTCAAATTTAAACTATCTTTCAACCAAAATTAATAATTTAATTTTAATTTTGTGTTAGAGGAGTGGAAATTGGGGTTTATTTTAAAAAAATAAAAAAATTGGGATTGGGGCCCTTTTGGGGGGATGGGAGATAAAAATTTTTTTCTCTCTGGGGGGCCTCCGACTGCAACGTTCTTACTTGTTTTATCTGTGACTTGACCGGCGCGGTGCAGAGATCGCCGTCTCAACATTCCCAGGCGAGAGCAACTCCGCCGTGGCCGAGTTGCCGTATTTCCCGTCCCCTACCCCAGTGCATCCCAGCATCCTATAAATTATCTTGTAGGTAACCCTGGGCCAGGCTGCGTCTACCCCGGCTGAAAAACCTACCTTTACAAGTACCCTGATACTCTAGTAGACTCTTTGCAAGGTTCAACAGTACCCCGGCTTGTGTTAACAAGTCGAATTCAATATTGGCATCGAACGAACTAAGTGTGTCTAATAGAAACAAGTAAAAGTGCTCTGGTGGAGACCGCTCGACTAAGAGATCCCCTAAACCCTGCGAAGAACTGCGATTGTTAAGAGCCGCTAACATTCTCCGTTACTTTTATATGTACATATGTAGCAAGCAATACATACACACACACAGACGCACGCACAAGAAGACACACAGACGCACACACAAGCACACAATCTGCTAACTGTGCATTATGACTCATCAGCTTCGCTGCGGCTGCAAGAGGCCGATAATATGAGATATTAAATGTTTAATAACTTTTTTTCTAGACGAACGATTTTGATCAAATTTGTTGGGGCGTGATCATGACATTCATATGTGTGTATGTGCCAAAGCACAAGTCTTTACTACTTGAAATAAGTGATTTAGCAATTTGAGGCGATGGGGCAATTTGAGGCGAAGGGGCGTGGCATCCAAAATTTAACAAAAACCGAAATTGCAGAAGGCTCAAATAACGTTAAATTCAAAATTTGAAGACTATTACTATAAAGATGAATTAAATAGAATTTTATAACTAAATGATAATCGATAACAGACAGACAGACGGACAGGGCTAAATCGACTCGGCTTCTCTCCCTGATCAAGAATATATATACTTTATGGGGTCTGCCACGCCTCCTTCTGCCTGTTACATACATTTTCCCAAAACCATTATACCTGATTTCCCATTTTTTCATTGGGTTAAAAAGGGGGAAGTGTGATTAAAAATGTTTATCAGACATTTAATTCAGGCAGAGGGACAGCCGCTGGCAGAGCAAGAGATGAGCTCGAGTTCAGTCAGAATATCCACCACTGACAGTGCAAGAGAACAGCTACAATTCATGCAGAGGAACTGCCACTGGAATAGCAAGAGCTGAGTTAGAATTCAGGCAGAATAACAGCCGCTGGCAGAGCAAGAGATGAGCTCGAGTTCAGTCAGAATATCAACCACTGGCAGTGCAAGAGATGAGCTAGAATTCAGCCAGAGGGACAGCCACTGGAAGAGCATGAGATGAGTTAGAATTCAGGCAGAAGAACAGCCACTGGAAGAGCAAGAGATGAGCTAGAATTCAGGCAGAATAACAGCCACTGGCAGAGCAAGAGATGAGCTAGAATTCAGTCAGAATAACAGCCACTGGAAGAGCAAGAGATGAGTTAGAATTCAGGCAGAGGGACAGCCGCTGGCAGAGCAAGAGATGAGCTCGAGTTCAGTCAGAATATCCACCACTGACAGTGCAAGAGAACAGCTACAATTCATGCAGAGGAACTGCCACTGGAATAGCAAGAGATGAGTTAGAATTCAGGCAGAATGGCAAGAACAGCCGC
>JAEIGN010000001.1:1267500-1297002 GCA_018903745.1 Drosophila repleta | reverse complement strand
CCTGTTTTTTACAATACTGCATAATTAGCATTTTGTATAAACGCACAGAAAACTAAATTCAATTCATTTTCAATTGGTTTGCTAATAGCGCCATCTGTGGTTCGATAGAATAGTGCCATCCCTGTTTCGATTTATTGAACAGCTGATAATTAGCAAATCATAGCGCCATCTGTTGGAAATAAGTACTCTGAAACTTGCGGGTTTGAGAATTTGCTAGATGCACGCAACTCAATGTGTATGTGTGTATGTGTGCACATGTATAGGAAAACAATTTGTTTTGCGTTGCTGGTCACGTGTTTGGCCGATTGGCCAAATGTTTTGTGTAATAACTTCTGCGCGAATTAATGGATTTGAATGAAATTTTCAGCTTATGTTCATCATATTTTATTACATTTTTTCCTATTTTTAAAAATGTCAACCCATTCATTTACTGGCTTTGAGTGCAACTAACCTCAATTTAAATATTGGGGGAAATTTGGAGCCGGTATCCAAAATTTAACAAAAATCAAAATTAGATAAAATAAATATAAAGCTTACAAAAAAAATTGGGGACTTTAGCTATAAAGACGTGGGAGATATAATTTTATAACTAACATTCGATAATGGTTTTAATCGATAACATTAAAACTAAAATAGTTATCGACTTTTTTTTAACAAACTCGATCTTTTCGTGCTATTCACGGACCTACATAAAAAATTTCAAGTCTCTAGCTCTTATAGGTTCTGAGAACGACGCGTTCATACATACGGACAGACAGACGGACGGACAGAAGGACAGGGCTAAATCGACTCGGCTTGTCTCCCTGATCAAGAATATATATACTTTATGGGGTCTGCCACGCCTCCTTCTGCCTGTTATATACATACGCCTTTCAACAAAAACATTATACCCTGATTTCCCATTTTCAATTTTTTGGTTTAAAAAAAAAAAAAAAAAACTTTTTTACTTAAATCTCCCCTGCAGCCGCCATACACCTGACCAATACAGCTGCCCAAGGCAGTACCAAAACTTACTGAAGTCAAACTCCAGACCCAGCAACTCAAAAAAAAGGAAAAGAAGAAAAAAAAATAATATAAACATAACAAAAAATTTTTTCCCGAGTATAGAACGCTGCCGCCACACGGCGGCCCATGACTGCGCCGATCTGCTCCAGAGGGCGCACCTCCAAAGCCCAGTGATGTCCATAGATGTTCGGAGGCTGCAAAGAAAAGAAGAAGATTAAAATTTTCTTCAACCAAAGCTGAGGATTGCGACAGGTGCATACTTACGCATGTGGATGTGTATGTGTGTGCGCCTGAAGCTAGCTGGCAAGGCGGCCCATGCACCATGAGAGCCGCCGATTCCCCACACCAAGTCCTAAAATAGCTGCAAAAAAGAGAGAAAAAAAATTATTGTATATATTAATGTAAAAAAAAAATTTAGTTAAGATTATTTATTGTTAGTAATTAAGTCACGGCAGCTGCCAACTCGAACAACAACTGTCACGCCATTATACCGATGAATAGTCGAGATGCCCGAGATGCCAGACCGGCACAAAACAACCCATGTAACGAAGGCGCCAACAACAAACAAAGTTACACCATTTAAAGGCCGAGACCAGTTGCTCAAAAACACGAAGAGTAATCATTCGGACCTGTGATCATCGTTCGCCCAGCGCCCGATTCAATCCTTTGTCGAATCGCAAGCGCAGCGCTCGAGGCCGGAGGTGGAGTGCGCTGTCCCTCGCTATACCCACCGCCGCAATCCAACCGTGAGCGCCACCGACAGGCCTCACCAAACATACACACGAGAGAAAAAAAAATCTTGAAAATTAAAATAAAGTGATTTAAAACTTAAAGCTATTAAAAATCTTGTTATTTACTAAAAATGGGAAATTAAACAAGTGAAAATCAAATCAATTAACAATTGAAGCAAGCAAGTGCATAAAGTGCATAAAGTGTTTTTTTTTTAACTAAAGTGACTGCAAATAAAGTTCGCCGCATAAAAGAAGGCAACGAATTCAACGAATTCAAGAGATGACAGCCAATTACGAACCAGACGACTCCATGGAGATGCTACTCGGGATGAGCGAGCCAGCTGGACAGAGGAGCCGCCGACAATCAGCCGCAGCAGCGGCAGAAATTGAGACACTAGAAAACGGTGAGTGTATCGTGTCTGTACTGTCCCTGACAGATTCAGATGCGCCCAACTCATCGTTCTTTAACGAAACGGCCGATGAAGCCAGCATGGCATTGTTGGAGGAGATATTCTCCTTGGATAGGCTAATTGGGGGCCCCAAGAAGGCGCCAGAAAAAACGGCGCCAGAAAAAACGGCGCCAAAAGTGGCGTCAGTTGCTGCCGCCGCCAAAAGAAAGTCCAAAAGAAAGCCTAAAAACAACACCAATACAAGCAGTGCGAGCGAGAAGTCCACTGCTTACACACATTCGCACGCCAACAAAGCAGTGCAGGGCGAGAGAACGAAACTCGAAAGTTTCACACCCACAGTCACTAACACTAACACCAACACCAACATGCTCGCTCAGCTAGATTTAAGAGAGCGCGCACTTGCCCAAGCACAGACACAAATACACACAAACGCAAATACAAACATTAACACGAACAATACTTACCTGCAACGAATGAAGCCGAAGAGCGCGCGCGCGCAGCCACTGAAAGAGAAGGCAGAACTAAACAACACATACACACACACACACATAAATTCGACTGACTTGACTGATGCTGCAAAAGCACACACAAATACAAACGTAAACTTACAAGCTAATACAAATATGTGCGCAAGCGCAAGCACAATTCCAAATACCCGCGCAAGCACAAGCGCAAGCACAAACAAGCCCAATACACGCTAGAGCAGCAACAAATAATAAAAATCTAAACACAAATGTCTCACTTCACAACATTACCAGTGGAAGTGAGAGCCACTACATAGACATTGAGACCATAACAGACGAACAACTGACAATCAATGCCCAACAACAACAACAACAACAACAGTCTAAAAGGCCGCCAAAAACTAGACACAGCCTGGATTCGCATGGCGCAGATCACATTCGTCGCAAGCTGGACGCAGCAGCAGCAATAACAGATGCAAAGTCGATGGCTATAATGTCGCCACAAGCTAAAACAGCAACAACAATATCTGGAGTCCAGAGATGGCTCACTTCACAACATTACCAGTGGAATGAACCACTAAATAGCATTGATACCAAACAACGAACAAGCTGCAACCAATGCCAGCCTCAACAACAACAAAAGAGTATAAAAGGCAATCGCCAAAAACTCAGACAACAGCCTGGATAGTCGCATGGCGCAGATGACATTCGTCGCAAGCTGGACGCAGTCAGCAGCAAATAAACAGATGCAAAGTCCATGGCTATAATGTCAGCCACAGAGCTAAATTAGCAACAACAACATCAGAGCCAGAGATGGCTACTCCAGTGTAATCGACAACAGCAGCAGCAGCAACAACAACAGCAGCCAGAGCAACAGCAGCAGCAATTAAACAACAACAACAATAACAAAACTAAAACTAAAGCCAAAGTGCCAATGGTATTTCTGCCACTTGTGCCGCAAATAATGCCACTACTGGACAAACTCCATAAAAAAAAAACATAAAAAAGCGTTTCACTGGCAAGCCAGTAAACGTTTTTGAGGTTGAGCTGCAACCCAAACTGGATGGCAGCCACATGCAAATACTGCAATTAACCGAGCTAAGCGGACAGGCAGTGAGGGTCGAGAGGCAGGCCAAGCCAATCGACCCTCCCCAATGTCATCGCTGCCAGGCATTTGGCCATACAAAAAATTACTGTAGGCGCCAATTTAAATGCATGAAATGTGCAGATGACCATGCTACGACAGCTTGCACTAAACCTAGGCAGGCAGCCCCGAAATGCGCTAATTGCTGTGGCGAGCATATTAGCAGCTATAAGGGCTGTCCTGCCTACAAGGAGGCTAGGTCCAGGCTACAGTCGTATAAGGCTGCCAAAGAGCTGAAACAGATGAGGCAGAAACAGCGGCAGACGCAAATAAATAACAAAAATAAACATAAACAAGCAATCACAAAGGACTTTATTGTAAACAAGCAACAAAAAGTACATCAATTAGGACATCTAAAGAATGTGGCAAATTCTTACAACAACAATAATAATAAAAAAACTAAAACTAATATTAGAAATCGTCACTCCAGCACGGCTAAGCATCAGCCAATGTTTAGTCGTAAGGTGAGTGACGATATCAGCCACATAACGCCAGTTAGGGCATCTACTGGCCAAGCTAATGGCCGTCAACACCATCATCATCAACAGCAGCAAAAGCAACAGCGGCACCAGTCTCCTATACGTGCTACTGTTGCTGCTGCAAACAGGGTGAAGGCGAGGACATACAAGCCATACAAGATGGCTCTCTTTGGGCGGACCCGCAACGCTGGCAAGGAAAGGCACAAATCCCAGCGCAAGCGGGCCTCGACCAAAAGAGCATTGCCCATCGACAGCATCAATATGCGCGAGGAAATGGCGAAACATTCAGCTATTTGCCAGCAGCAAATACGTGATGCGCTGGCAAGGTATAGGCTGGAGCAGTCGCCTGATCCTCCAGTGGCACCAGCAGCAGCAACGCCGAATTGGAGACGCAATCCTGCTGAGGCACATTTGGCCAGCCTACAGCGGCAGTTGCGTGCTGCCAATGACGATGGCCAACATCAGGCTCCGGATTCCCCGGATGACCAGATGCTGAAGGCTCTCGAGCTGAACGCCACCATGTTCAGCCGTATGGAGGCGAAAATGGACCAGTTGTTCAATTGCTTTCTGCAACTGGCTCCATTGATTCGCCAGCAACAGCCTGGCCATCTGGAGCAGTAGTGGAGCCGGACAGATGGCCACCTGCAAATACATAACAATCCATTAATAACATGTTAGCAAATAATAAATTCAATTGCATACCACCTGACCAATGGGCACAGACGCTGCCCGAGAGATGCCCAATGATGCGCCTGATGTACAATAAAGTCCATAATGATAGCCAATAAAATGGAAAATAAATAAATATTAATTAATATATGTACACAAATAAATACAAACAAAATACTTACCCGAGGCGACGATCACGTAAAATTTTTATTTATTTCACACACACACAACGGCAGAACATAACGGACTAATCGAAATATTTATTGTACAGACTATTTTAACTGAAAACAATTGTTAAACAGTGCAATGTAATCGAAATTTTTTGAAAGAATTTCACTTGGAACCGAACAGCAAAGTTTAATATTTATTAATTAGCAAATATTTATTAATTGTATAGATAATTGTAAGTCGACCGTCAAAAATCGAGAGCTCGCAATTATCTGTGTTGGTAATTGCAGGCTACAGAGTAAATCTACATGCCGCCACAATTATCGAAAAGCAAAAAGTTAATTTTCAGTGTTGGGTAACACTCCAAATCTGTTCAACATACATTTTCTATGTTAATGAACCAGCAGAAATAAAAGAGAATAAGACTCATAACAAATTGTATACTTTGATTGTCACCGTACATAATAAAAATATAAGCTTATTTATTACCAAACCTTAATAACAAAAATACTTTTTTTTTTTTTTTTTTAAAAAGCCCGCCTATTGAATGCATTCAGTGCTTAAAAAGTCCATTTAAATAGAGGTGGGACTTTTGAAAATTTATTTACTTATAAATAAATTAGAGTATGTACATCATAAGAAATATGTGTGTATGTGTAAGTCATAGTCAAGGCCATACATATGTATAGTTTGTACATATATGTGTACAAAGTACAGTAGAAAACAATATATAAATATGCTTATCGAATTTTGTAATGTCATTACTAAAAAAAATATACAAATTATTTTCTTTTAACATTAACATTAACTTACAAATAAACTTGAATTGTCAAAATAAGTAACAGAGGGCACAAACCTTTTATAAAGTTAAGTTGGGAGAATTCTATACTATGTTACGACTTTATTAAAATAGATGAGAAAATAACAAAAACTATATTAATTTTTAAAAAGAAACACAGAACCACTTTGAAAGCTTGAACCAGCCAAGGCCCGAACTCAGAAAATAGGTCGCTTTCTCCATACTGTCGTCTCATCGTAACAGCCACCAATAGACATTAATATTAAGTTGGAAATGCAATAGTAATATAACTCAAACAGAATTGGTTGAATAGAATTTGTAAAGAATACATAAATGAAAATTATATTTATATTTCCTAATTAGTTATTTGTATTAATAAATATTCTTTCAATCATATATATATAATTTAACAAATCAAAAACAAGCAAAGCAAAATCATTATTTGGCCGTTATCTCAAAGTTGCAAACAGTTTGATTCCACCCAGTGGCCGTAGACAATATTTTAGTGCATAGGGGGGTTAGGAATATAACTTAAAGTTTGGATCTACATAAAAAAAAATTAATAAATAAATTAGAGTATGTACATCATAAGAAATATGTGAGTATTAAGTCATAGTCCAGACCATACATATGTATGTTTGTACATATATGCATGTACAGTAGAAAACAATATATAAATATGCTTATCGAATTTTGTAATGTCATTACTAAAAAAAATATACAAATTATTTTCTTTTAACATTAACATTAACTTACAAATAAACTTGAATTGTCAAAATAAGTTAACAGAGGGCACAATGCGCTTTTATAAGTTGAGTTGGGAGAATTCTATACTATGTTACGACTTTATTAGAAATAGTAATAAGTAGAAAATAAACAAAAAAATAATACATTTTTAAAAAGAAACACAGAATCTTTGCCAAAGCTTGAACCAGCCAAGGCTCGAACTCAGAAACATGGTCGCGCTTTCTCCATACTGTCGTCTCATCGTACACAGCCACCAATAGACATTAATATTTAGTTGGAAATGCAATAGTAATATAACTCAAACAGAATTGGTTGAATAGAATTTGTAAAGAATACATAAATGAAAATTATACATACATACATATGTATGTATTTACGCAACGCCGTCTATTGCATGTGCGATTCTTAGATTATTCTCATATGCATACACATACATACATATGAATATGTGTGTGTGACCACATATATAGAAAAACTGTTTAGGCAGTGGCTGCCACATGGTTTTGTCAATTAGTCAAACGTTTTGTTTAATAACTTCTGTGTGGCTTAATGGATTTTATTGAAATTGTCAGCATATGGTCAACATATTTTATTGAATTTTTTAATTAAAAAACAAATACAAATTAATTCTGGTATTGGCTTTATTTGCAACTACCTTCAATTTAAATATTTGGAGAAATTTGGGATCGGGATCGGTAATTTAATAAAAATCAAAATTACATAAAATAGATATAAAACTAATAAAAAAAATTTGACGACTCTAACTTTAAAGACGTGGGAGATATAATTTAATAACTAACTTTTGATAATGTTTTTAATCGATAACATTAAAACGATGATAGTTATCGAATATTTGAAACAAACTCGATCGAATCGTGATATACACGAACTTCCAAAAAAAATTTGAAGTCTCTGACTCTTATATCTTCTGAGATCGACGTGTTCAAACATACGGACAGACGGACAGACAGAGAGACAGACGGATAGGGCTAAATCGACTCGGCTTGTCTCCCTGATCAAGAATATATATACTTTATGGGGTCTGCCACGCCTCCTTCTGTCTGTTACATACATTTTCACAAAACCATTATACCCTGAATTCCCATTTTCAATGGGTTCATGGTATAAAAATCACACAACAGCTGCTTAAGGCGGCACCACAACTGACCAATGACCACCGACGCCATCCAGGAAATGTCCAGCGATGATGATGAAGGCATCCAAAATAGTCCAGGATGACATGCGGCGACATGGAAAACAAATTCTAATTAGTAAAATTAAACAAAAAAAAACTCAAACACTACACTTACTGAGGCTGCGCTGCAGCCGCCAAACAGCTGCCCAAGGCGGCACAAATCCTGACCAATGATCACCGACGCCATCCAGGAAGTGTCCCACGATGATGATGAGGGCATACAGAATAGTCCAGGATGACAAGCGGCGACATGGAAAACAAATTAAATTAGTAAAAATTAAACAAAAACAACTCAAACACTACACTTACCTGAGGCTGCGCTGCAGCCGCCAAACAGCCGCCCAAGGCGGCACCACTACTGACCGATGATCACCGACGCCATCCAGGAAGTGTCCCACGATGATGATGAGGGCATACAGAATAGTCCAGGATGACATGCGGCGACATGGAAAACAAATGCAAATTAGTAAAAATCAAGCAAAAACAACTAAAATCACGTACTTACCTGAGACTGCGCTGCAGCCGCCAAACAGCTGCCCAAGGCGGCACCATAACTGACCAATGATCACCGACGCCATCCAGGAAGTGTCCCACGATGATGATGAGGGCATACAGAATAGTCCAGGATGACATGCGGCGACATGGCAAACAAATATATATTAATAAATATATATAAAAACTACACTAACAACATACTTACCTGAGGCTGCGCTGCAGCCGCCAAACAGCCGCCCAAGGCGGCACCAAAACTGACCAATGATCACCGACGCCATCCAGGAAATGTCCAACGATGATGATGAGGGCATCCAAAAAAATCCAGGATGACATAAGGCGACATGGAAAACAAATTCTAATTAGTAAAAATTAAACAAAAACCACACAAACACTACACTTACCTGAGGCTGCGCTGCAGCCGCCAAACAGCTGCCCAAGGCGGCACAAATCCTGACCAATGATCACCGACGCCATCCAGGAAATGTCCAACGATGATGATGAAGGCATCCAAAATAGTCCAGGATGACATGCGGCGACATGGCAAACAAATATATATTAATAAAAATATATATAAAAAAAAACACAAACAACATACTTACCTGAGGCTGCGCTGCAGCCGCCAAACAGCTGCCCAAGGCAGCACCAAAACTTACCAAAGAGCGCCGGCGTCGTCCAAGAGATGTCTAACGATGATGATGAAGACGTCCAACGATGACCACGAAGACCGGCGACGCCAATGAAATCCATATACATTAGTATATGAACACACATTAATAATACATACACTTACCTTTACACAGCTACTCCCTGGCGGTGCCTGCCCTGACCAAGGGGCGACTACGATATGGCCGCAAGATGTCCATCGATGCCCTCCAGATGCTCCAGTGAAGTCCTCCAGATGCCCAGCAACTAAAAAGAAAGAAAAAAAAAATAATATAAACATAACCTGACAATATACTTACCCGAGTATAGAACGCTGCCGCCACACGGCGGCCCATGACTGCGCCGATCTGCTCCAGAGGGCGCACCTCCAAAGCCCAGTGATGTCCATAGATGTTCGGAGGCTGCAAAGAAAAGAAGAAGATTAAAATTTTCTTCAACCAAAGCTGAGGATTGCGACAGGTGCATACTTACGCATGTGGATGTGTATGTGTGTGCGCCTGAAGCTAGCTGGCAAGGCGGCCCATGCACCATGAGAGCCGCCGATTCCCCACACCAAGTCCTAAAATAGCTGCAAAAAAAGAGAAAAAAAATTATTGTATATATTAATGTAAAAAAAATTTAGTTAAGTTTATTTATTGTTAGTAATTAAGTCACTGTTATTGTTACCGTCCACACCTCCAGCCAACCCCCCCCCACATGGCAGCTGCCAACTCGAACAACTCGAACAACAGCTGTCACGCCATTATACCGATGAATAGTCGAACGCCACGCCCGAGATGCCAGACCGGCACAAAACAACCCATGTAACGAAGGCGCCAACAACAAACAAAGTTACACCATTTAAAGGCCGAGACCAGTTGCTCAAAAACACGAAGAGTAATCATTCGGACCTGTGATCATCGTTCGCCCAGCGCCCGATTCAATCCTTTGTCGAATCGCAAGCGCAGCGCTCGAGGGTGGAGGTGGAGTGCGCTGTCCCTCGCTATACCCACCGCCGCAATCCAACCGTGAGCGCCACCGACAGGCCTCACCAAACATACACACGAGAGAAAAAAAAATCTTGAAAATTAAAATAAAGTGATTTAAAACTTAAAGCTATTAAAAATCTTGTTATTTACTAAAAATGGGAAATTAAACAAGTGAAAATCAAATCAATTAACAATTGAAGCAAGCAAGTGCATAAAGTGCATAAAGTGTTTTCTTAACTAAAGTGACTGCAAATAAAGTTCGCCGCATAAAAGAAGGCAACGAATTAAAGAGATGACAGCCAATTACGAACCAGACGACTCCATGGAGATGCTACTCGGGATGAGCGAGCCAGCTGGACAGAGGAGCCGCCGACAATCAGCCGCAGCAGCGGCAGAAATTGAGACACTAGAAAACGGTGAGTGTATCGTGTCTGTACTGTCCCTGACAGATTCAGATGCGCCCAACTCATCGTTCTTTAACGAAACGGCCGATGAAGCCAGCATGGCATTGTTGGAGGAGATATTCTCCTTGGATAGGCTAATTGGGGGCCCCAAGAAGGCGCCAGAAAAAACGGCGCCAGAAAAAACGGCGACAGAAAAAACCGCGCCAAAAGTGGCGTCAGTTGCTGCCGCCGCCAAAAGAAAGTCCAAAAGAAAGCCTAAAAACAACACCAATACAAGCAGTGCGAGCGAGAAGTCCACTGCTTACACACATTCGCACGCCAACAAAGCAGTGCAGGGCGAGAGAACGAAACTCGAAAGTTTCACACCCACAGTCACTAACACTAACACCAACACCAACATGCTCGCTCAGCTAGATTTAAGAGAGCGCGCACTTGCCCAAGCACAGACACAAATACACACAAACACAAACATTAACACGAACAATACTTACCTGCAACGAATGAAGCCGAAGAGCGCGCGCGCACAGCCACTGAAAGAGAAGGCAGAACTAAACAACACATACACACACACACACACACATAAATTCGACTGACTTGACTGATGCTGCAATAGCTCACACAAATACAAACGTAAACTTACAAGCAAATACAAATATGTGCGCAAGCGCAAGCGCAAATCCAAATACCCGCGCAAGCACAAGCACAAGCACAAGCACTAGCACAAGCCCAATACACACTAGAGCAGCAACAAATAATAAAAATCTAAACACAAATGTCTCACTTCACAACATTACCAGTGGAAGTGAGAGCCACTACATAGACATTGAGACCATAACAGACGAACAACTGACAATCAATGCCACAACAACAACAACAACAGCAGTCTAAAAGGCCGCCAAAAACTAGACACAGCCTGGATTCGCATGGCGCAGATCACATTCGTCGCAAGCTGGACGCAGCAGCAGCAATAACAGATGCAAAGTCCATGGCTATAATGTCGCCACAAGCTAAATTAGCAACAACAATATCTGGAGTCCAGAGATGGCTCTCCAGTGTGCCACCATTGCTGCCACACGAACTAGCTCAACCAATGGCAGCCTCAGCCAATATAGTTTCATGGCAATCGCCATTGAAACGCAGATGTGGCGAGATGGATGAGTCCGAGGAGGGTGAATTTTCTGATACGGACTACCCATTCAGAACGCCAAAATTTAAAAGCGAATACGCTAGGAGGCTGCAGATGAGGGTTAGGCAGCGTCAACAACAGCAGCAGCAGCATCTACAACAACAACATCAACAACAGCAGCAGCAGCAGCAACAACAGCAGCCAGAGCAAGAGCAGCAACAGCAGCCAGAGCAACAGCAACAACAACAACAACAACAGCAGCCAGAACAACAACTGCAAATACGGCTCGCGTTCGGTCAGCCCCAGCCAGAGCTGGGAGATCGTCTCGACGATATGTTTGGTTGAGCTCTTCAAGTGCAGATTTTACAATCGCAAAAATGTGCCAAACAATTTGCCCACAAATGGTTGGCACGACGCGCCGCAAATGAAATTGTTTTTCAACATATTTTCGCCCACACATAAGTACACCTATCTATCTAAGTGCGTGCGTGTGTGAGAGGGTGTTCGTGCGTCTCTCTCTCTGTGTGTGTAAATAGCTTTTAGGCATATATTTTCCGAGCCATGTGCTTGGGCTCTTAAAATTTGTTTAAGTCCTCAGCTGAATATCGCACAGCATATAGGGTATGCTTGCTCTTCGACTCACTTACACTCTCTCTCTCTCTCTCTCTCTCTCTCTCTCTCTCTCTCTCTTTTATTATCTCCCTCTCTACTGTAAACTATAGCTTTAAAACATTCACCTAGACCAGCCCGCTCACTCTGCTCGCATTTGTTTACAGGGTAGCTGCGCATCAAACACTCTGAGCATATTGACTTTTGTTTTCATTTTCCGTACTCATCTCTTACTTTTCCTTCCTCTTCTTTTTTTTCTTCTTGTTGTCCCGCTGCTGTGTTCTCTAGTGTTTTATTGTACGCTTCGTTTTGGGCCCAACACTTTAGTCACTTTTGAGCCGAGGCAAGCGAGTCTCGGCTGCCTGGCCCTGCACGCTCCTGCCGCTGTCTGTGCATGCATGAAAAGCTCGTATATTTTCAACAAACATTTGCCAAATTGTTAAAGAAAAAATACACACACACACACGGGCACACACACATACATACACGGGCACACACACTTGCCAGTTGGTTGAGAAACTTGAACACAACATATGTTAACGACGCGATTGCCTATGGTTGATGCTGCTGTTGGATCTCTGCTTCTTACTTGACAGCGCAGCCAGCACGTGCCGCCAGCCTCTGTGCTGGTGACACACAAACATAGAAAGATATATATATATATATATATATTTGAAGATATATATGTATTTCTATATGTATGTATATGAGCACGCCAGACAGCATGCCAGCGCTCTGTTACATAAAGCGCAGGCAGCAGGAAGGCAAAACTAAAGCCGTCAACTGAATACTCTATCTATATATATATATCTATATCTATACCCCCTATACCTATACCTATACCTATACCCATACCTATACCTATACCTATACCTATACCTATACCTATACCTATACCTATACCTATACCTATACCCATACCTATACCTATACCTATACCTATACCTATACCTATATCTATATCTATATCTATATCTATATCTATATCTATATCTATATCTATATCTATCTCTATTTCATATACAATTCATAGTGCTCTGCTCTGGTAAGGAAAAGTTCTCTTCTCGAATCTCGCATCTTTGTCTCTTATCTCTTGACGTGCCCTTCGCCTCAGAGCGAACGCGTGTTGTGTAGCATTTTATTCCTTTCTCTGGCTAAATAGATTTATAAATCTAGCAAATTGCGTTTAGCTGCATTACCCCTTGAACAGTCGATCCGCCGCCATTGCTTCATTTATCTTTTTATGTCAATTTATAATTTGGTTCTGCGGCTGAATGGAATTTAAGGCGACGCCGCATTAAATATTAAAAGGCGACCCGCAGCGACTTGCCTTGACCGACTCGCCTAAAACGTGGCCTATCTCTTTGTCTCTCTATCTGCCTCTCTCCCTCCCCCTCTCTCTCTCTCTCTGTCTGTCTGTCTGTCGGCAATTTGCATATTTAGTTGCACTAACTGTTACTGTTAGCCGTTAATGTAATGCTTCTGCCTTGCCAGCTCGTTCGCTTTGCTATGTAAATCGCGCCAAGTTTTCAAATAACAAACCTGCATTGCCAGGACACGTAAATCCACACGCACGCCCACGCACACGCGCGCCCAGCTAGAGCCACGCACTGACACGGGCACACCTGTCGTCGTCAGTTTGTTGAACCCGCATTTTATGTGCCACGTTAAGTTGAACGAACATTTTGGACTTCATTTCCGGCGCTTCTCCTACCTTAACTGGCTTCAACTCTGGCTCGCATCCTCGCCCCAGTCAGAAATTGAATTGCTAATGCGGCATACGACGATAGCTGCGAGTGCCATTGCAGCTACTTAAATGCTGCAGCTGCCAGAGTCCTCCCCCACTCTATAATCTCCTCTGATATATTTGCTTCGGTGACTCGCCACATAACGTGCTCCAGTTCTAACCATGATTTCTTATGAACTGGCTGACCTCTTAAAACTTTTCCTATTTGTCAGCCAGCTAATGGCTAAATACGAGGAGCAAACCTTCATTGGAGAGCCAGCATGCATGCAGACAGGTGAGCGACAGGAATGCGAAAGGTGTGTGTACGAACACACTGTTAGCTAGGTACTCTTGCTGTTAACATGTTATGTTAACTTGCTGTTAACATGTTATGTTATCTTGCTGTTAACATGTTATGTTATCAACTTCATATTAACTTTTTTGAGTTCATGTACAAACTGAAACGTATCTTGAAGACGTTTAATGTCTGCTAACTTTTTACTTAACATTCTCTGTTATCATCTTTCTGTTAACGTTCGCTGTTGTTATCTTTATGTTAACATTTTTGGGTCTAATTTAAAGTTCATCTTAAAGAATTGCATCTTTTCTGTTCATATTTTATGTTATTTTATACTTATGTTATCATCTTTATGTTATCATCTTTATGCTATCATCTTTATGTTATCATATCTATGTTAGCATTAAAGTTGGATCAGCCATCCAGGCAGATTGCTATAGATTTCATAGAAGACCTTAAGAACAACAAGACAAACAGGTCTACTCTGCCATAACCCCCCTCTCTCTCTCTCTCTTTCTCTCTCTCTCTCTCTCTCTCTCCAGCTCCAACCCAACCCATTTCCCTCCCTCTTTCTCTGCCTGCCCAAGTCAGCTCGTAACAAAATATGTTTTCCATGGCGCCCTTAGCATATTCATAAGAACTATTAGTAATCTAATATTCGGGGACAAGGTAATCTAAGCCTAAATACCAAGCGCAGAAAGTAACGAACTAATTTGAGGCAAGGCAAGCGGCAAGCTGCAGGTGCAGCTCGTGTTCAGGCCGCATTTTTCAGCAGCCACTGAAATGGCGTGAATAATGCAGAGGCGGACCGAAGGTGGCACATGTGTAGTTGATATGCTGGCTGAGCCATTCGGCATTCAAATGTTTATTGGCCGTGCGCATTAGAGGCGCCACGTTTAGATGGTCAATCCTTTTATTTGGCTGAGCCACGCGAGGGCCGCCCGGAGAGTAGGCAAAGCTCGCGTGTTGCCAACTTCTGGCGTCTGGCACAAGCAATTTGTATGGCGGCTTATCACTTATCTAGAGGCCGGCGAGGGGTTCGCTTGCCTTCGCGAACAGTCAATGGCAAATAGCTTAAGCCGGAGCGGGAGCTGGAGGGACGGAGGTTACGCTGTGGATTTGCCCATTAAAGTGAAAGCGTAAAGCGTCAGCGATGCGTTTAGGGCGGCAAGCGAAAACTTTTTCTTGGCAGGGGCACGCGCGCACGAGAGACAGAGAGAGAGAGAGAGAGAGAGAGAGAGGAGCAGTGAGAGGGTTGGGGCGTGGGGCTTATGCTGCTATTCAGGCAACTCTGCCCATTGCTGTTGCTTTTTATTTTAATTCCCAAATCGAAAAAGTTTGCCATTGCGATTACACTAAAACTCTAAACGCTGTAAGCGACCCGAACCCAAAAAGATTCCGCTATCGCCCCTTTCTATATATATACATATATATATTCTTCTCTTCTCTTCTCTTTTCTTTCTGTTATTGTTGCTGGTGGGCGTGGCCGGGCGGGTGCGTATGTGAACTACTAATTTGGCATGTCTGGGAAGTTTCCTCAGCCGCCATGGCCGCAGCGGAGCTCATTCCGTATGCCAAATGTGAGCCGCAGTTGCGGCACGAACGCTGGGTAGGCGCCGTAGTGGGCGTGGCTTAGCCAAATGGCTGACTGGCAATAAGCATGCAGCATTAAACGATTACAAATGATTAAGTCAACAACTTGGCGTGAAATTTGTTCGGGCATCGTCTCACCATATCTCAGCTCAGAATCCGAGCGGGGCGGGGGGGGTTGGGGATTGTACATTAAATGCAATTTGGCCTAATCTACGCGTTGGCATCTGCAACAGTGGCGCAACTAAGGACAACTGCTTACCCGCTCCGATCTGACCTGGGCTATGCAAACAGAATGGAAATTAACCGCATTCGATTCCCCAGGCGGGCCAAGTAAATTTTCTTCATTTTCATTTATTATTTAGGGAATTCAGTCTGTGACTCGGCCCACACGGCACACACGCAACCGAATCATTCTATTCTATTCGCTCCCCTGCCCAGCACATACGCCCACTGGCTGTGAAATTTATTCATTGGACCACAAAAGCGCGAGGCATTCAAAACTTGACTTTATTTTACTGGGCTTTCCTCACAGTTGCCAAAACGGCGAATTACGCTCGCTTAAGCCATTCAATGGCCACTGCTTAAAAGTTCCCAGACAGTGCAGTCCCGTCCCGTCCAGTCCCGGTCCAGTCGAGTCCAGCGGCAAAAAGTACACTTAAGCTGCGCGTATACTCTACCCGAAGGTCTTGCCGTCGAGCACTTATCCCAAAACAAAGCTAAGCAAAAAAGCCGATATACTAAAGTTTATGCATACTTTGCTAATCTTGTCTGGAACGCCGAGTGTCTTTGTTTATGTTTAGTTTATATTAATAGAGATGCTGATATATATAATTTATATATGCATACACTTTGTGCATGGCTATATATGAATATCGTAAAACTTAAACAAGCAAATGAAAACAAATTGTAAAAATGATTCAAACTTAGCTATGGGCAGGCATTACATGATTTTTCTTATTATTTTAATATGCAAAAATAGGTTTTATTAATTTTATTCTTATTCTTTTTATTAGTATTTAATTTTTTATTTTATTTATATTTTTGGCATAATTAACGGAGTTTTCTGAGAGATAATTTCTTTATAATTTGAAGTATTATTTTTTTTTTACAATTTTATTTAATAGGTTTTATTCATTTTTGTATATTTTTGAGCCTTCTTAACTTTATGTGGTATTTTTACTTATTTGTATTAATAGTTGTGTTATTATTAGTATTATTTATAGTACTTTTATTAATACTATCATTAGTAATATTTTTAGTATTTTTATTAGTATTTTACATTAGTATTTTTATGTATAGTACTTTTATTAATACTATCATTAGTAATATTTTTAGTATTTTTATTAGTATTTTATATTGGTATTTTTATGAAAATTGCATCATTATTTAATAATCATTAATAAACAAATTTTTAACATTTTTTTTTTTTGGTATTTTTACTAATTATATCATAATACGATTCTCATCTCTTGCTCTCCAAGAACTCATAATTCGTATAATATTAATTATTATTATTTATTATTAACCACAACGCTCATCACCACAACAAGTAACATCATCATGACCATCCGTATTATTAAAAGTCCCCCAAAATAATCCCCATTCATCGTTCAACTTTTAAAAATTTGGGTTAAGATCCTCTGATTGCTGCATGCGACTCAAGTGTATTGCATCTTCGGCAATCGAACGCGTGTCAACTGTGACTTGGCTTGACTTGTTTTCATTTTGATGTTGTCCTCGTTTGTCCTCGTCCCAGTTGATCTAGTTTCTGTTGACACTTGTTTTGCTCTGCTGGAATGAAAACAAGCGCTTCAAACTGGGCGGCAAATGGGCGTTGCCCGATGGCATTCGACGAGTGCAACGACTATGAATATACCCTGCAAATGTATTGGATATAGAAAATAGATGAGAAACTAGTCTAGAACTGCCAGCAAAAGCTCTTGCCCTCAATAAGAGTCTATATTTGAGTGCTGTGTATTGAATATTCATTCGTGGCTTCATTTGAGCACGCTGCAAACTGAATCGCAAAATGGGCTTCAGGTCTTTTTGCATTCAAGTCGCTGTCTGAGGCACTTTAATGGCACTTTTAGTTTCGCTAATCGCTTTATGATGATGTCTTCGCTGCCTCTGTGTGTACGTGTGTGTTTGCCTGCCTTTATGTTGTCTGAATGTGGAGCAGGTGGTCTAGTTGTGTAGCAACTCTGGGATGGTGCCAGCATGCACAGCCAGCAGCTGGGCGATAGTTAAAGTTTTTATGCGAAAACAGCTTACGTAGTGCCTGATCAAAGGCGGCTAATGGCCGGCTTATGTTGACTACAAACTCAAATGACACACAGCCAGAGGCGTCAACATATTGATTGAATGACAGCCTGTGATCAGGGAGAGCTAAGCTGACGGAGGCTCTCCTGACCCAGCCCATCCCCACATTTTATATACAGCTGATTTTACCAGTCAAATTATAATATCACTGGCCAACGAGTGCATTCAGGTGAGCAAATACATTTAACAGCCTGTCAGTCAGACAATCTGTTTTGGCTAAATGGCAAGTTCCAGGAACTGAGCCCGATGGTAATTTGCTCTATATTTTTAAGGCCAATTAAGGCCGCCTCCAGGACGAACAAATTGCTTTCGCTGGATTGACAGCCCAATCAGGCAGCCACGAAACTCGAGTATATTTTTCAGCAAAATCTCTTGAATTCATAATGCAGCTGTCTTTTTTTCACTCTCTTTCTCTCTCTTTTAGAATTAATGGCCCGCGCATAGCTCTTGTCAATTGCATAATTGATAGACTCTCTCTCTCTCTCTCTCTCCTTAGCAGTTTGAGTAGGGTAAAATGTTTTCCTACTCCTGCGCCGGCGACTGTCTGACGACTTTTCCTTTATAGATTTATGATTAACTCAACGGGAGTTTTTAAGTGTAAAAAGAGTTTCAAGCATGAGACTATTGTGTGAGGATTTGAATTGTATAGAATGACTGCTGAAGCATGAGAGAAATATAAATTCGAATAGAGAAAAAAGTGTTTTCAGTTTGAAGTTAAAGGTAGATGAGAGGTCTTTTTAGGCTAAGCTACAGCAGCAGCTTGTATGTAGGCTTTGAGCTCTGCTTTCAGCGGGCTCAAGATGAGCCTTAATCAAATGGCAAATCCCATCAAATATTTATAAATTCAAATATTATAAATAGCTTAAGCAACTGCTGAGCTATGGCCGATCAAAATAGTATCACTCCAGTTATGGCAGACAATATTCCATTCTTTAGCCCTTCTCCTCCAGCCAGCCAGCATCTCTACTCCCTCAAGCAAGCATCTCTACTGTCTTCTGTTAGCCTGTCCATTCACAGAATTTATTCCACCATTATTCTAACTACTTCCTCCGACAGTATTTTCTCTTATTTACAATTTCTCGTTCTGCTAAACAATTTTTCTTAAATTTATTTCGCTGCCAAACTTTTCTTAAATTAAAATACAATTTTGTTGCTCTTAAATACATTTCACATTCTAACAAAAAAAATAGGGCCAAGATTTATGCTTTCATAGAATAAAAATTCAATGCTGACCCAATTCGCCTTGGCAGCTGAATATTGTTAGGTGGGCAACGCGACGTATGCGTTATATTTATCATTTCGTTATCAATGGACAACTAAATCGCATTAGGCGTGTACAACATGGCTGGGCAAGTGTATCTACAGCTGGGCCATATTCAATTTTGTTTTCAAGTTCGCGACATTTGCCCCGCGCCCCCTCTTGGGTCGGTCTTATGTGGGTTAATGTGTTCATGGTCTCTCTCTCTCTCTCTCTCCCCCTCTCTCTCTCTCTCTCTCTGTGTGTGTGTGGCACTTCGATAGCGACAAATAAAGCTATTAAAAAGCATAAACATGCGAAAAGAGTCACAGGGCAGCTGGCTTATGGCTTTAATCGCGGATTACATAAAACATGAAATGGGCCAGGGCTTAATGTTGATTGGCATAAGCTGCAGCTGGCTGGTGCCGCTGAAGAGTCCTTGACGAGTGCATGCCATATGTTGATTTTAATCCGAACATGCGATATACAAATGATATTTCTCATTAATATTAATGCTGGACATTAATCCGCGCGCCGCAATCACGACGAGCTATCGGCTTATCGAGCTGCCAGCACTGCAGGCAGCCAGGCCAGCCAGCCAGCCAGCCAGCCAGTCAGATAGAGCCACTTAATGCGCATTCAGATATGTAAATTCAATTTTAAATTAAACGAAAAGAACGTAAACAATAACAAATGAACAGTAAATATATCCTGCACTTAGGCAGGGGCAGCGGATGCAGGGGTATCCTTTGATGAGTTGTCCTGTGTTGTTCACCTGCATAAGGAATCTTAACTTATTCAGCAGATATGTAAATGTGATTTTAAATTAAATGAGGAGACGAATTGAAAGCGATTGAGTGAAGTGCGGCTCCATTGTTGAGCTACTTTCCATTCAGCGTAAAGATTCTCTCTCTCTCATTCTCTCTCTCTCTCTTGGCAGCTGCAAACTATGTATTTATGTAAATACTTATGGCATAAGAAGGCTGAGGCACGTCCAGCTCAGTGTAACAGTGTACTGGACCGGGAGTGACTGACTTAAAGATGCCCTGAGTTCTGGGAAGGGACAGAGAGAAGAATGAAGAGCAGGAGAGCAGCTCTTCCTGCTGCTATAAGGATATAATATATAGGAGGGTCTGCCAGGCCTGCAACTTCTTTCTCCTCGACATCATTCATAATATGAATGTCAAATATAAAAATATATCAAAATATCCACATCAGAGCAATAAAAGAGAGAGAGGGAGTAGCATTCGGTTTAGTGTTATCAACTGAGCGGGCTGGGCGCACGTTATGGCAAAAGTTTTTGGCCTGAAAGGGTCATTAAATGAGCAGCAGCAGATGATGACAATGATGATGATAATAAAGAAGTGGAAGTGGAGCTGCTGCAGACTTGGCAATGCCAATGGAATACAAACAAATCCCAATACATGCGAATCCATGTAAAACTTTCGACATCGAGTTTTATTTGTGAAAAGTATTTTCAACTGAAATTGATTTCTTTCTTTGCAGACGAACAAAGGAAAACAAAACTCAAGAAAAAACTACCAACTGCGAACGAAGTGTGGCACGGCTCTGACTTATCCTCGGGTTTCGATTCGCCATTGGATCTATAGCACTCGCTATGAAGCAGCGTCGATCGAGCTCTGTTAATTGAACTTGAGGAAGCGTCAACGACGACAGCGACGAATAAACAGACAGACGTCGTCACCATGGCATCCAGCATGGATAACAATAGCGTCTACTCGTACGATGTGCCCGCCACGGACGTGCTGTATCAGTGGAGCGCCTCGGCGAGCGGCGCACGTGCCGTCGCCCAGGACGGGACTGCAGCTGTCGCGACCGCAGCGGTTGGCGCTGAGCGTGTCGGCGCGGGCAGCCTGAACGAGACACACTTTCTGCTGGTGGACTATGCGACCAGCATGAACGACAGCCTCGACTATGCCTCCTATCAGCAGCAGCTGGCCAGCACCGAGTGCCGCCAGATGGACAGCAACGTGACCTATTGGAATCTCACCTGCGACTCCCCGCTGGACTACGCCCTGCCGCTCTACGGCTACTGCATGCCCTTCCTGCTCTTCATGACCATCATATCCAATTCGCTGATTGTGCTCGTCCTCAGCAAGAAGAGCATGGCCACGCCCACCAACTTTGTGCTAATGGGTAAGTGCCGGGCTGGCTGGGCCACTCACAACCCATCATCATCATCATCATCGACGATATTCGATTATTGATTACGATGTAGCAGAAGCTTCAATGCTTCGCCAGTGGCAATTGCGGGCCAAGATTTTGCTGTGTTTTTTTTTATATACCCTGAACCCATTGAAAATGGGAAATCAGGGTATAATGTTTTTTATATGAGAGAGCGTAATGGGCAGGTCTAGTGAGAGAGACTGAGCAGGGAGAGCAGGAGATAGAGAAGATGAGGGAGAGAAAGTGGGGGAGGGAGATAGGGAGAGAGAGATAAAGACAGAGAAAGAGAGAGAAAAGGGGGAGAAGAGGTAGAGAAGAGGGAGAGAAGAGGGAAAGATAGAGACAGAGAGAGAGAGAGAGAGAAAGGGAGAATTGTAGAGAGAGAGAGAGATTTTTAGAGAGAAAAAGATATAGATAGAATATTAGGTCAAGAAAGAGAGAAAGAGAGAAAGAGAGAGAGAAGAGAAAGAGAGAGAATTGTAGATAGAGAAAGAGAGAGAGAGACAATTGTAGTGGGAGAAATAGAGAGGGAGAGTTGTAGATAGAGAAAAGGATAGAGACAGAATTGTAGAGAGCAAAAGAGAGAGAGAGAGAGAGAGGGAAAATTGAGGCCTGAGCATAGCTTAAGCTTATAAAATTAACAATATTTCGATATACATCATTCATGAGAATCGCAAAGAAAGGCAATACTTGGAAATGAGTAATTAAGGATAGAACAAGAACTAAAATATATAAGAATTTGTTATGTTAGAAGACCGATATTATATATGATCATAATATTAACATGGCTAAAGATTTTCTGCATACATAAAATCATGAGAATCGCATAGAAAGCGCATACATATGTATATGAACGACAAAGTGGGAAGCAAGATACTCTGTAAGAGTATAAATACACTTGAAGCCTATAAAACTTACATTATTTTGACATGCGTAAAGATGCATGAGAATCGCATCGAAAGCGGATGCTTGAACTAAGAAATTTTGATAAAGACTTTAGAGCAGAGCGGAAGCAGAGTTAGTATCTACTACAGCACTTCAATAAAATCATATTCATATTGAAGCATAGCAAACGAGAGAGGGCATTAGAAGTAGTTTAATATCGTGCAAGAGGAAAGGGAGTTAGATGTAGTCCAAGAGGCTTTAAGGCAAACAAAAGCATATACGAAAACTAAACCAGAGAAAACTAAACTTCAGTATGGCAAGGCGGAAAATAAATTTAATACAAAATTTCTTACTTCAGAGCTAGCAAAAGCTGGAAAAATAAACAGAAGTTGATCAAGTCAGTCAGTCAGTCAGCAGCTCATAGCTAAAGGAAACTATTTTCTGTTATGTTTCAATCGGAAGCTGGCGAAACTTGTTTTGCGACCTGGCGCACCTGCCAGGGAGTCACAGCGCGCATAGAGTTTTTCGCGGAAGCGAAGCAGGAAGGAGTTTAAAGCGTGCTTGAATTTTGCAACTTACTTTAATTGTTTCCTGCCTAAGGATGCCAAAGTGTATCTATAATCAAATGGAGCCATCCTGGCATATGGAGACCTCAGCTTGCATGCCATGCCAGAGCATCGACGAGTTAATCACATGGCTCTACTATGCTATTTTAATTTGAATACTTTGGCGATGCTTGGCTGAGAGTCTTAAAAAGCATTTAACGCACGCAGATCGATAAATCGATATTGTGAGTGCAAAGGATTTGCTTGGCATTGTCCTTGAAGGACAAGGCCCGCGCCAGTGTAATCGCTTCAAGCTTGAAGCCCTCTCGACCCTCTCGACCCCTTGAAACATATTTATGATTATTACTTATTTTTTATTCCATGTCATTTCATCTGTGTGGAGTGCTGAGGCCCCTCAGCGCTGTCCCCAGCACACGCGCGGATCCATTTAATGCGTCACAATGTTAAATCAGGCAGAAGTTTTGCGAGATTTCAAAATAGCTGGCAATGTGCGTGCCACATTTGGCTCCGCCCGCCCGGCCCCCCCCTCCCCCCTTCCCCTTCCCCGCCTTGTCTGTGGCACGCATTCCGCGTGCCGCAACTTCAAGTAATGCTGAGATATTCTAATAGCGTGTGTAATGCTAATGGCTGACTGGCTAGGCAGGCGATGGGGAGCTTTGTGCTGTGTGGCATTCGCCACTGATTTATGAAAAGTCGCTGACTTGGCCAGCGAAACGCGTAGCGAGTGGGAGCGAGAGAGTGGGGTTAAGGACCTGCCCGGCGTCAAGAGATATCACTACCGAGCGAGGTAATTCAATTTCCGGCACTGAACTGTGCAATGCAATTTGTAGCCGCAGATTACGTAAGCTCCACGAACTGTTAAGAGAAAAAAAAAATAAATTTATATATATATATATATATAGTCGTGGAGCGTAAGACAATGTAAGCTACAAACAGGCGCTCATAAGCCATGTCATTTGCCTTTTGATATTCGTCCATGTCCGCATTTCATAACGAACAACCGGCAACTGACAACTGTGGCATGCCAGCCCCACGCTGCTTGTCAATGGGTTAATCGCATTGAATGCGGGGGGCTGCTGGGGATGGCGGCTAATCGCATTTGGCTGCCGGCGGCAATGGCAATGGCGACGAGCACGAGGCGAGCTAAGCGACAATAAATGACAGCAGTCCAAACATGAAATGAACTTTGACTTAAGCTAGCAGCAGCAACAACAACTGAAATTGAACATGAAACCCCCGCTTGGAGCAAAGGTCACACAGTCAAGAGAGACACAGAGAGAGAGAGAAAGAGAGAGAGAGAGAGAGAGAGACAGTCAGTCAGTGAGTCAGTGAGTCAGTGAGCCACTTCAACTTTGTCGTCACACGGGGCGTATGATGAACTTGAACTTTAATGCAGCGCAGCCAAGTCAAATGTAATACAAATAGAACACAAAGTTGATTAGCTGTGGGGGTCTGCTTCGTGCTGCTGGGGTGGCTGCAACTAATTAAAGTATCTATTTATTTAATTGACTCCTTTAAAACACTCAGCTGCAGCAGCGGGCAACAAGTTGGCTGCGAGTTCTCTTATTGAATTAAAGATTTTTACCTCTTCGGACTGCCCAGGGAAAATTGTTTACCTAGCGAGACTTTGCATATAATGAAAAGATAATGAGGAAGGCAAGAAAAGATAAGATTTTTATATATCAATAAATACATGACTTCAAATATAAGAAAACTTTTCCCTCAACTGTTTCCCAAGCATATTTAATATGCAAAAAACACGTAAAATTATGTCAACTCTCAGAAAACTATAAGAAGCGCGTCTCGTATTCCCGCATAGAACTTTTCGTAGTTATTCGTTGTATGCTGCGCCGCCAACCTTGCCAAGAAAATACTAAAAATGAAGCTTTTGTTCCGTTATTCAGTTATGCGACTCTTTGTTTATCGCATCACGTTCGCCCTGTCAGCAGTGTTTTTAGTTGCAAACTAACTTCTTTTCTTCCTCTTCTTATCCTTTTCTTTTTTTTCTCTTTGCTTGCTGCAACTGTCAAAACATGACATTAAAAGTTGTTTTGCGGTCAATTCCGTTGTGCGATAAGTTTGCCATTCAAAGCATTGCGAAGCGAAGTTCATAAAAATTAGAGAGACCGCACAGAAATTGTAGATAAGCAAAATGTGAGAAATGACAAAGTGGAAAGTGTCATAAATCGAACATAAATTTGTTCAAATGTAAAGGAACTGAGTGTTGCAGTTGGACCTAATTGAGTGCAGAAAAGGGGGCAATAAAAGAAAGATAAAGTTTAAAGGAAGCTAAGAGATGTTTGCTAGTTTGCCAAGAGCCCAAGTATGGCCCAAGGTATAGGGGGCTCTAGGTCTATTGTCTAAGTCTGGCTCTAAGTCTGGCTCTAGGTCTAGGTCTAGGTCTAGGTCTAGGGGTAGGTCTAGGTCTAGGTCTAGGTCTAGGTCTAGGTCTAGGTCTAGGTCTAGGTCTGGCTCTAGGTCTAGGTCTAGGTCTAGGTCTAGGTCTAGGTCTAGGTCTAGGTCTAGGTCTAGGTCTAGGTCTAGGTCTAGGTCTAGGTCTAGGTCTAGGTCTAGGTCTAGGTCTAGGTCTAGGTCTAGGTCTAGGTCTAGCTCTAGGTATAGCTCTAGCTCTATGTCTGCCTCTAGTTCTAGCTCTGGGTCTGGCTATAGGTCTCAGGTCACAGCACTAGCCGTGTCTACCCCCAGCACTAGCCAGAGGCCAGCAAGCTATCGTTAGCATAAAACCGATATACTCCTCTCACTTTGGGGTCAGCATAAAATGCAAAACTCGTAGCCAAAACTTAGCAAACAAAAATATTAATAAATAAAATCGATAATCGATTAGCAGCTGCCTTTGCTGCTCTCCATAATTAAGTATCTGTTTACGCTCCAACTTGAGCTTTAAGTGAACAACATCAAAACTAAATTAGTTAACTTAGGCAGAAAGCTGGCAGTAAAGCCTGGCCAAGGGGTCAAATTAGCAAAGGCCAAACGTGTTTTTAAGCCCGAGCTAGGGCTGGGTCACTGTTCATTTATCCACACTCTAATCCAATTTGTCACATTGTTGTTTACTCTCAATCTCCCTCTATCTCTTTTGCAGGCATGGCCATTTGCGATCTGCTGACGGTTGTCTTTCCCGCTCCTGGGCTCTGGTATATGTACACATTTGGCAATCATTACAAGCCCATGCATCCGGTCTCCATGTGTCTGGTCTACAGCATTTTCAATGAGGTAAACAAAAATAAAAAAAAGAAAACGGGAAAAGAGAAAAAACAAAAAACCTCAACGCGGCTCAGCGCTCGTGTTGTTTGCTATAGAACTAGAAAAAGATGAAGAAGCAGCTGATGATGAAGGAGCAGCAGCAGCAGCGGCAGCAGCAGCGGCAGCAGCGGCATCTTTTAATTGCTTGGGCAAGTTCAAGAGGGTTACTTTTGGAGTAGAGCATGGGGTTTGTTTAGGGCAAGGTGGCAACATGGCTGACAGCGGGGGCCAAGAGCCATATAGACGCTCATTGACCTAAATAAAATGCTTGACTGCAAGTTGGCGTCCTTTGTCTCTGCTGCTGCTGCTGCCGTTGCTGCTGCTGATGTATGACGCGTAGGCATACCTTACCGTTAGTGTAGCTGCTACCCTTAGTTGTAACGTTATCGTTATCGTTATCGTTATCGCATTTGCTGCTACGTTACGTCTGTGAGCTGTGTGTCATTTCTGTCAGCATAATGAAAGACCAAAAGTTGATAGAGGCGCAAGTTTTTATGCCAGCTGCCAACTGCCGCAAACTAACTGAAGTGTCAGAAGCGACCAAACAAACTAACCAAGCAAGTCAGCCAGCCAGCCAGCCAGCCAGCCAGCCAGCCAGCCAACCCCAAGCCCCACTCAGCCACCCGCTCATTCAACGTATTCATTCATTCATTCACTCATTCATTCTTTCGTTTGCACTCTCATGCTTTTTCTGTTTGCCCCGCGAAGTTGGCGCTGTCGCACGTTTGCCTTGATTAATCAACATTTTCAATTTATGGCGCTCGTTTAGAGCAGCAGCAGCTGATGAAGGTGTGTGCAAAAGGGGTTGGGCCCCTGAGAGAGATGCTGAAAGATGGCGGCATAAAGCAAAACTGTTTACTCATTTCAATGGAGTATAGTGTCGAGCTGATAAGATGTGCCCCATTGTTGTCCCCATTGCTGCTGGTGCTGCTGCTGCTACGTGCTGTGACTTGACTCCCAGGGGATTTGTAGCAGCCAAATTTCATGCTGTGCCGGGGTTCGCCTCGAGTCGTTGGAGTGGCCGTGCGTCTCCGGCCATGTCTCCGGCTATCTGCGTATGACGGCCATAAAATTCAGCTCACATACATACACTGAGGCTGTAATAACCGCCAGGCGACCATTGCAACTAAAGTTGAAGACTTCGTTCGCTACATTCGCCGACGCAATTTATGTGCCTCTCGAAAAGGCACGGCCGGGCGCGTTTTAATGGCCATGTTAATGTGTCAGCCGAGTGCTGCTACGTCTCCCTTTAACAAGCATTGCTCTCAGCAACAACAGCAAGAGCAGTGAGTCTGTAATTGCAGCTGCGCCTGTGTTTATATCTCACGACGAGTTGTTGGCTAAATTTATACAAATCGGATTAGGCCACAGTTTGCTGCACAAACTGCACTTGGCTACGCGTTACAACGTGTAAGCTGCGCAATGCATTGAATAACAGCAGCTTTTCGCTGGCTGCTCTTTTTGATGTTGGGATAATGTTGTTGTGCTTTAAGAGCACTTCAAATGCGGCAAATTAATTAACGGCAGTTGAAGGTAGGTAGAAGTAGATGGTGACCAGCTAAGAGTGATGCTATTTGCCTTAAATATATTTGAATTATCTTTCGAGTTATTAATACAAATTTAAATGTAGAAATATTTGATAAGTTTTGTCGTTTATTTAAAAAATAAGTTTTGTCTAGGTAAGCATAGAAATTATTATTAAAAGTGCAGCTTGAGCAACAGCTTGGGCTGCAAGAGAGACAGATTGCTGGAAGGTAAAGGAAGTGTAACTATTATTATAGACGACTGATATAAATTGATTCAGCTTTAGCTTTCGAGCAGCCATAGCTAAAAGAAAAGTGAATCTGGTCGTCCTAAAGCTGAGGGACTGCCAGCTAAGCTGATGGGAGCTTCGTGAAAGAAGTGATTCTTATGCCAGGCATAAAAGCAGATAAAATTAAATATTAAATATTATATACTATTATTATCATATATATTATACTACTATATATATTGTAGAGCTATACCCAAAATATTTGTATTTAATTTCCATTTATTTTGCCACCTTTCCATCTTTAGCCCACTTATGTACTTAGCTTAATTGCTGCACACGGCTTAAGCTGCTCTTCTCATCTTTGTCCTTCTGCTTACTTACAGATCATGCCCGCCATGTGTCACACCATCTCCGTCTGGCTGACGCTGGCCCTGGCCGTGCAAAGGTAAATATGTGATAAATACTTTTGCTTTGACTTGCCCTCGCACATGTTTAAATATCACTCATCAACTGTCGACGACGGCCACAACTGACTGTGAGAGCTCTTGACTTGTCAATGGGATAATAAATCAGCTGTGCTCAGTCGGTCACGTTGCCTGTCGTGTTGCCAATACACTCAGCGCTGTCTCTGCCATACAAATTATGCGCGAAGCAAAAGCTGAGAAGAAGAAAAAAAAACAAAAACAAACGACAAAATATAAGAAAATCCGGCCTCCGTGCGCCAGAGCCGTCTTTCGTCCAGTTAACGCGTCGTATGAGTAATGTGCGTGTTGTCTCTGCCAATGGCTATAAACATGACATGTACTGCAATGCGAGTGAGTGAGGGTGACTCTCTGTGTGTATGTGTGTGTGTGTGAGTGGGAGAGTGTCTCTGCCAATCAATCGCATTTGTCTTACAAATCTCTTGTCGCCTGCTTTTGTTGCCTACTTTTTTGCTGATTCTCTAAAGCGATTGCCAAAAAATATGGAGAAAATATTAATCAAAGAAAAATATTTAAAAATTAACTAAATAAATTATTGAAAGCATCTATTGTAGTGTCTTGTAGTTTTATACATATTTATTGCAATCAAAAGAAAGAGGAGAGTGACATATACATATAAGTGTGACCGTATTGCTTGAACAAATTTATCCTTATATTAGAGTGACCAAATGCTATTCCTTGATAGTTGAATAGGGGTATTCCAACATAAGCTTTGAGGAAATATATTTATATATATTTTTGCCATATTTATATAATTTAATATATTTTGTAAAATATTAAAAAAAATATATTAATATATATAAATATTAAAAGTATATACATTATATACATAAATGCTAAAAATATATATTTATATATTTTGCATATTTATATATCTATAATTTCCAGTAAAGAATTAAATTTTTAATTTTTAATAACAGCTTAAATTTTCTTATCTAAACCTTTCAACATTTAATAATAATATTTGCTCAGTTCACCTTTTTCTTTTTTTTTTAATACTTTCGCTCTTATCATATTATAAATAATTATCATATTATATCATATTATAAATAATTATTTAATTTTTATTCATTTTTTTCTCTTCAATTTGATTAGAATTTCATATCAAATTCCAATTAC